>JAFVLL020032314.1:0-45697 GCA_021397915.2 Tor tambroides | reverse complement strand
ACCATTATAGGCTCGATGTTTTCACACACTGCAGCCACACAACTGTGTTCAAACACCTTATAAAAGTGATTTTTGCATAATAGGTCCCCTTTAATGTATTCCTCTTATCGGCAAGGCACATCGGCATAATTTTTCATATCGGGCCGATGCCGATATTTACATTTAAAGCCATTATCAGCTGATTCCGATATCAGTCCGATAATATCGTGCATCCATACTGAAAATCTTAAGATCCGCCACCTGACTTGGTGTCTAACTAGTCATGTCTTATTCATGACAAAAATTGTTATTTTGATTCTTTTCTCCGCATGGAATTACTGATCTGGTTCACAGAAGTGATCTGTTTAGCACGCGAAGCAAGATGGGTAGATGACTTAGAAATTGTAGTCCGTTACTGACTCCAAATTACAAGACAAAAATTGTAGTTAGTTACGTAATCCATTACATTACACATTTTAGGCAATGTAATCAGACTACTTTTTGATTACTTTTAGGTTACTTTTGACCTAATTAATTTATCATGTTGATTTAAATAAGATAATCTTGCACCAAATTGATATAAAAATACACAGAGTAAGAAAATATTATTCCATGCTTTGTAATTAACAACATGAAGTGCATTAAACATTATGTTACGTCAAGGTTTCCCAAACTGGGGTTCGTAACGGAACTTCAGGGGCTTCATATGTTTAATGAAAAGCTAATAATTAATTCAATCTTAAAAAATGTAAAATTAAAATAAGTCATTTTAGAATAACATCAAAATAAAACTTACTAAAAAAAATAAAAAAAATATTTTATTTGTTTACCTGCATGTCATGTGACCATTAACCAACAGAGAACTGTGAACACACAAATGTGATACATAATTACGAAAAAATTTATTTTAAAATCTCAGGGGTACTTCAAGTAAATATATTAGGTGAAAGATGCTCAGATGACAAAAAAAAAAAAAAATGTAGGAATGCCTACATCACATGTAAATAAGAAATAACGCAAATTCATGCATTTTAAAATTGTGTATTCTTTGTGTGAATGTCCACAAAACTGGAAGACTTTCTGACTGTATATAAGCAGTAGGCTATTTTAGAAAGGAATATTTAAAAGATGAAAGGGAAATTAGGTAGAATCAATAAATTATGAATAAATTATTGCTATTGTGTGGATAACAGTTAATGAAAAAGTAACTGTAGTTTGATTACAAGTATTTTAAAATGTAATTTAATTTAATTACTAGTACTTAATTTTTGGAATCTGATTACATAATCCAGGTTACATTTAGCCAGTTACTACCCTGCTCTAGCTATCATATGAGACAGCAGATCAATATGGACCACTTTTTTGATTACACTCTTGCATCTTTTTTGAAGCTTGTAAGATTCAGCCCCCAGTTACTGCAATTACATGAAAAAAGAGCAACTGGCACACTTTTCAAAATATCTTCTTTTGTGTTTCACAGAAGAAACAAAGTCATACAGGTTTGCAAAAACATTTTAATTTTTGAGTGAACTATCCACTTAAGATTTTTAAATTCCTTTGAAAAAGTCTGATTTGAGATGTGGATAGTGCATATCTGACAAAGAAATATGTCTTACACACCCCAGAGATGCTAATTCAAACTGGCAATTTTGATGGGCAACCATCTAATCAGGTGAAACCATTCATTAAGGTAATTAATTACTTTGATAGAGCCATCGGGAGATGAATATAATAACAACAGAGCCAGCTTTTCAAACTAATGTGGACGGCCTGGTCCCAGGTGCTGTTTTTCTCTTTAACTGAGGGTGAAAGACCATAAAGAGTCTCATTTTAACATTTCATTCACTCATCCAATTAACCCTGTGTGCCAGTACAGGGTCACATGCATCGTACAGACCTCCCGCATACTGCTCTCAAGAAGTGTGACTTAAAGATTATTTCAGTCATTAATGAAGGGGAGAGAGGGGACAAGCAGGGCACTGAAAGAACACACTGACAAATGTAGATAGAGACCAGACTATTAAACTATTATTTAAAAGTATTTACTATTATTTAAAATTAAAATTATCATTTATTCACTCATGTCACTCCAAACCTGTTTGACTTGTTTTGTGCAACACAAAAGATGATATTTTGAAGAATGCCGGTAACCAAACAGTTATGGTGCCCATTGACTTCCATTGTGCAGACAAGAAAAAAAAAGACTTTTCTCAAAATACCTGCTCTTCTGTTCCACAGAAGAAAGAAAGCAATACTGTTTTGGAACGACATGAGGGTGAGTAAATGATGACTGAATGATGAAAACACTAAGTAAAAAAAAAAAAAACACCATAGCCATATAGAAACTTGAATATCATAAGAGGCACTGGTGCAGTAACCAACAACAATGTAGTAACAACATGAAGCACACTAGCAACTACCAAGCAGCTCCCCAGCAACCAGACAACACAATATCAAAGTCTCACAAGCATAGTGCGCTTTTTAAAAAGATTAAATCCACCATATAAAGCTACCTGAAAAAAATAACAAGTACTAAAGATTTTTGACAAGCATTCCAATATTAATTTACCCCGGAAAAAAGTAAAGTGGAAATATAATGAAAAAGGACAGATTTGCTCATTTCTGGTTGTACTTTTCCTACTTAACAGGTCTGTTTTAACTCCCAACTGAGCCCTGCCTTTCCACCTGTTTTTAACATGTTTATCATTAATTACTGGAACAGATTCAAACGTCTGTAGTGTAAATGCAGCTCTATGCATTAACCAGATGGTTCAGTCACTTTCAGGGTAGTGAAAGTAACTGCACGACATTAAAATTCACACCAAATTAAATTAGCTTTAAGAATTATTCCACTTCACCGCTCCGGGATTGTGCATAACACAATTAAAAACACCTTGCCTGCGGCAAACCCAACACAAAATGGGGCCATGAATTAGCACAATGAATTAAAACCTCCATTTAATATAATTTCCTCTTATTTTTATTGCTATTACTCCAGATGCAGGGAGGTAACCAATCAAAGTAATGGAACATTACAATTGAATCTAAAAGTCAAGTATGGTCCCTGTCTTCAGCGTGTAAAGTTACAGTCATAAAATGCAATCCAAAAGATTTAGATAGACGTTTCGGTGAAGGTGGTGACACACATATTTCTCCGCCCACTTAAAATCACAGCGCTGAACTCCAATGTGATGAACTCTCAGCGAGAGATAATGCTCCGCTCACCTCTAACATCTCCCTCCATTAGTGCGTAATGAACAGCATGGTTTGAAAGCGCAGCCATTAGACAGAAGAACGTATTCCCCCACTCTCGCAAACCCCCGACGACGCCAGGTCAAAAGAGGCGGAGCCACGTGCTCCATTGTGTTGATTAATAAGACAAATAGTCATCCAGAACATAACGTCCCACTCAAGAGGAACTAACAAGAAACATGCTGTTTTATAAGGAGTCTCTCCACGAGAAAATTGGGATTTTAATGCAATCGTAATCACCAACATTTGCGTCTTTAGTAAAAATAGAAGATATGTCAGCATTATCTTGCTTCTGCAGCATGTGTGTCTAATTCAGTGAATCAACATCAGGGTTAAGAAAGGTTCAGCCAGCACAATAGACTAACACTAAGCCATTACTCTGCTTTGCCCATGGCGACTAGCTAGTTTTCATTGGCAATGGCTCAGTACAGCCAAACTGCAGACCATTTACAATGAGGGACAACACATTACGCCCAGAATGCCCATAATGCTGCAGGTTCTAGACATTTATGAAAGTAATAAAAAGTCCCAGAATTGAAATGTCACTCTGTGACTGATCAAAAGTTTAAATCTAAGTTTTATGAGGCTTAAAATAAATAAATAAGACGGTCAACCAACAGACACAGAGACTCATTTAAAAACACTGTCAGTACTGACTTGCACTATCATTTAAAGGTTTGGGGTCTATAAGACTTTTTTCTGAAAGAAATTAATAGTTTTATTCACCATGGACAAATTAAATTGGTTACAATGTTACAAAAGATTTCTATTTCAAATAAATGATGTTCTTTTGAACTTTCTATCCATCAAAGAATCCTGAAAAAAAATGTATCAACGTTTCCACAAAAAAAATTAAGCGGTGATATTTTATCAGCTTTGCCATCACAGGAATAAATTACATTTTAAAACAAATTAAAGTAGAAAACAATTATTGCTAATTGTAATATTTCACAATATTCCTGTTTTCACAATAGACCTGTCTTGGTGATCATAAGAGACTGCTTTTAAAAAAAAACCTACAAACTAACCCCAAAATTCTGATTGTTAGTGTATGCCCTAAATATTTACACTTAAAAATAAGAAAAACTGCCATTTATATAAGTGAACGTGACAAAAAAAATCTTAAAGTTACTTATGAAAGAATACAAGACAAACAACTGCCCGTATTACCAATAACACCAGAGCGAGCCTGATGAAATGAAGGAAATTATGTGGCATTCTCAATAATTGCCATAATACTTCTCATTATAGCTCTCAGCCTCATCCATGCTGTTTTTTGTTCCAGAAAATGAACATGTGGGGCCCAACATAAATGAGACCAACACCACACGGTCCCCTACATGAAGGCTTCCACACACACACACACACACACACACACTTTCTCTCTCTCTTCTGAATTATGTCTATTTTCAGGGGAGACTCATGAAGAGGCCAATTACCCAGCGCTCCCTTCTCCCTGCCTCCCCATCATCATTCTCAGCGGGAGGAGCGGGCTGGCTGTCAGCCTGACAGAACAGCCTCTCAGCATCCTGGTGTGTCCACAAGTTCCCTGGTCCTCCAAGCACCCCCGCCGGGAGATGAAGGGGGGAAGGAGAGCAGGATAAAAATCCATACCGCCTATTCAGAGCGACGGAGAAAGGGAGAAATGAGGAGAGTTAGTCATAGGACTCATTTCCTAAATGAGCGACAATTACCCGAATTATCTTGACAACCCAACATCAAACCCAGTACTGAGTCTTTGTGCTCCTGAATCAAAAGGTGGCATTTTGGTAGTTTTCAGGTTCAAAGCACAAAATGAAAGGCAGTATTTTTCTTAAAAGGGCCTGGGCAAAAAATACCACTCAAACCCTCCAACCCAGATGTTAATTTGGGTGCCAATAAGACAATAATCGGCCTACATTTATACAGTACTAGGGATGTGCATCTCATGACTCAGGCCGATACAATAAGCATCTCGATGCACAGCCAATGGTACGATACATTAAAGATACATATGAAGCAGGTACCGATGCGATGCGATATGATTCACCCCTATTATGATGCAGTGCGATCCGATTTCGATTCGATTCGATTCGATTCAACACAATGCAATTCGATGCAATACGATGCAATGGACAAAATATGATCACTTTTAATGCCTTGAGGCCTGTTTCATAAAACAAGTTAACCAAACAAGCCAGGCTTATTTCAGTTACTCTGACTCATTGTGAAATGATTTGGTTCCATAAAGCAAATTTAACATAGGCCTAGATCAAGCTTAGTCACTGTGGCAACTTATGCTGGGAAACTAACCTGGTCTAAAGCAGGCTAACTGTCAGGCTAAGCTGAGCTCCTCTAACACTGACCAATAGGAACACAATGATATTTCCACTGTCTCACATAGTATTATTTGACTTATTTTATTTTTTTTTTACAGTTTCTAGCCATGCAGCCTTTCTCTCTGGTTTTATGACAGCTGTACCTTTTATAGTTTGCAGAACAGATAGCACTGAATTAAAAATGAAAATAAATAAAAGAAAATGACTATTTTAACTGCTATAAGAAACACACATTAACTCATTTGAGCTTAGCAATAAGTACTGTACTAGCTTACATTTAATTTATCTATTACAATAGTCCCTTTTTACTGCTATCATAAAAATACACTTATATGTAGGTTCAAAATTCTACAAAAGACACATTTAATGTCCTACAACAAATATTTGAGCAAAATGTATACTTTACTCAGAATCATTGCGCTCCTATTCGATTGCGCTCTGTCTGTTTAGCGCGCAGAAGCGCTCGTTCCCTCGCGTAAGCCTCGCCCACTCCTGACAGCAAAATGGATATGTTTGCATGACTTTCTAACATTTACAGATGAAAAATATACCTGTGACATGTCAGTTATGCACTGAGGAAAACACGTCGTCTCAAATGCATAAAACAGCACAGATATATTCGATTTGATCCATGATCAACATTAAGGTCTGTTTAAGAATAAGCATGGACAAATTATTGAGATTGTGTGAATTTAATTTGTCGTTTATGGAACCGCTTTAGCCTCGATTGATTTGATAGGTTACTTCAAATCAGGTTTTGGACTTTAATCCCAGTTTTCCCTTGGGTCTCCGTGGTGTTGTGATTCGTCATATTCACGCAGCAGCGGTGATGAGAGAACGTGCTTGAGAAACAGTTTAGAGAGGAGAAATCAATCTACATATAAAATATTGGTCACAGATTATTGGTCACTTTCTAAATAATAAAAGTATAGCGCATCCACTAGTAATTATATATAAATAAATCAGTTTTTTTTACTGATGCAAATATGTTAGAAACTATGCATCGCGATATAAACACTTTTTTAAACCGATGTATCGCATTGTTAACTAAATCCCATCCCTAATTTACACGCTTGATTTTAATAAACAAAACCCCTTATTTAGTGGCTAGAAAGCCTTTTTTACTCCTCAAAAAACTATAATGTGACCAAAAGGTTTCATACAACTCTGGCATTGTTTGTTTAACAAGCGTGTTCATTTGAAAAAGAAAAACACATTTTATGTTATAGTCATGGTAAAATGACCCAACCCAACCAGAAAAAGCCAAATGGTTAACCGAAGTCAAAGTAACAAACTATTTCATTTTCAGATGGGACTATCAAGGCTGATATGTTTTGCTGAGCAGTCATTGTGGTTATCATCAGTTTCGGGAAATGACTTTGGCAAATGTTTACTCGCGAACATGGATCCAGGCTCCAAGCTATTGCTCTGCCGTGGCTGAGATGCCTCACTATCCATTCCAGTGAAATCACAAAGCAAAATGCAGACAATGTTATACCTACTCCTGCTGACAGCAATATTGGTCTATTAAATATAAAAAGTTTACTTACAATTTAAAAAAAATAAATAAATTTCAGAGCAGAAAAATCTGCCTTACCATATTAAAAGTTTCCTTACCATATACAGTGAAAACTGCAAATGGTTTAACATCATATGTATTTTTACTCCAAAAAGAGTCAAATTTGTTTTTTTGCAAGTAAAAACTGCAAATTACCATGAGATTTACAATGGGAATGGTAAAAGGCCATTCTCAGAAGACACTATGTAGCAACATATGATTTTTTTTTTTTTTTTTTTTTTAAAGGGATAGTTCGCCCAAAAATGAAAAAAAGTGTCATCATTTACTCACCCTTCACTTGTTCCAAACCTGTATGAGTTTCTTTCTTCTGTTTTAACGCAAAATAATATATTTTGAAGAATGTTGGTAACCAAACAGTTGATGGCAGCCATTGACTTCCATAGTATTTTTTCCATACTATGGAATACCTGAAACATTCTCACTGTATTTTTTACAACTGCCATTTTTTACCATGAATTTAACAATATTTTCTTTTTAGCAAACATTCTACTCCAAACCTGATCTACAGATCAATACCTCGTTTTATTTATCAAACCAATAATCTTTATAGTTTGGGATTCACCCCAAACTATCCCAACTACTTTTAAAACAAAATGACTCCCAGACTTCTAATCAATTTGTCCAAGGCTATGAACATTCCTCTCCTCCACCCTCACTAAACGAACATTTTCCCAAAGCTTAATGGGCTAATTTATATTAACACTAATTAACACGAACGCTGCATTATTTATGAGGTGTACTTTACAAGCAGGACAAAGATATATGGAGGCCTCTTAGGGGAGAAAAAGATGGAAACCTTTGATGCACAGCTACAAAACGGCACACTATTATTTACAAATTATCAGCATCATTTTTCCTCGACGGCTGCAGTGCTCGCTAATTAACTGGCGCATACGGAGAGGTGGAGCACTCAGATAGGGCCACAGTTCCAAAAGCATTTCTGTGAAATTACATTTCTAATTTCTTAATTACAGTTATTTTCTTTCTCACACATGGGAGAGATTCAACTCAGGAACACGGATGAACAGTTAATGTTATGCCTTTTTTGTTCAAAGCTGAGCCATTTCCCGTGTCACCTGCGTATTTCAAAACGGAGGTTTTATTCTTTCAAAGCTTTTTGCCACTTGTCAGAATCTTACTAATTTCAGTCAAAATAATCAAGATGAGTGCGCAAGGTTCAAATGGGCCAGTTGTAGCCCTTTCATCGATAATGCACTAGAAAACCTGCTTTTGTGTATTTTAAATACATATTTTAGTAATAAGGACCTTTGGGTTACACACAATGCCAGGCCCAGACAAGTCTTCTGAATGTTTTGGCATTTTCTCCACTGGTATTGGGGGAAATTTAAAGAAATATGTGAAATGAAATAAAAGATGGTGAAATGTGTTAAACAGAGCTGAAACCCCTGTTTAGAATCACTGATATAATATTATAGTTTTTGTTAACAATTCTAATTAGATTCTTTTTTTCCACTTACATTTTAAAGTTTTAGTAATCTGTGTGTGTGTTTGTCATTTCATTAGTTTTTTTTTTTTTTTTTAAATATGTCCATATGTAGTTTTTATTCATTTTTATTTATTAGTTTTAATTTATTTAGTTTTACTTATATTACTCCATGTTAAACTAAACAAAAACAAGAAATTTTGCTAAGTGAAATAGAATTTTTATATATATATATATATATATATATATATATATATATATATATAAATATAATGACCCTGGACCACAAAACCAGTCTTAAGTCACTGTGGTATATTTGTAGCAATAGCCAAAAATACATTGTATGGGTCAAAATTATCCATTTTTCTTTTATGCCAAAAATCATTAGGATATTAAGTAAAGATTATGTTCCATGAAGATATTTTGTAAATTTACTACCGTAAATATATCAAAACTTCATTTTTGATTAGTAATATCCATCGCTAAGAACTTCATTTGGACAACTTTGAAGGTGATTTTCTCAGATTCCAGATTTTCAAATAGTTGTATCTCGCCCAAATATTGTCCTATCCTAACAAACCATACATCAATGGAAAGCTTATTTCAGCTTTCAGATGATGTATGAATCTCAGTTTTGAAAAATTTACACTTATGACTGGTTTTGTGGTCCAGGGTCACATATAGACCCTTTTTGCGCCGACGTCACAATTACGTCACTGCACTAGCTGGAGGCAAAACAAAGCAAAAACTGGAGGTGTCAATTCAAACCAGCACAGATTCAACTACATAAGGAGATTAAAATATCATCTTGTTGTGAAGTTGGGTGCCAGAATCGATGTAGTACAGGCTCCAATTTGAAATTTTATCGCATACCTGCTGCCACTGCCAGAAAAAAAACCCGACGATAGCTGTGGTTAAACACGATAAAACGAGCGGACTAGACAGAAACGATCGTCAAAAATGCTCGCGTTTGCAGTGCACACTTCTTATCAGAAAAGGTTAAATAAAGTATTTGTTGTTATGGATTATGGTTTGTGTTATGCATCTAAAGATTTCTTATGCATCTCACGACATGCAAGAGTATGTTGTGTATGAAATAATGTCTGTGCATGTGTCTAAAACAAACTGACGAGTTATATGCTTAATCATCTGTAATTGTAATACATTGTTGTGATTGATTATGGCTGGAATTTTTAAGAACTTGGTAAGAAAGAATAATCAAATACATAAAGTTCAAAATTAGCAGTTTCTGGAATTTTTATTTCTAGAAAATAATCACATCTTTAAATGTACTGTATGTAAAGTAATGTAAAGGTACTGTAATGTCACTGTAAACTATCATTTATAGGAGAAATAACTATGTGGACATTACATACATCTTCAAATAATATATCCATCACATTGCATGTTTACCTTTTTCCACTCAGTTCTGGTTTTATCTGTCAAAGTTAACTTTTTCAAATAACAATCGCGGGCCTAGACAGTGAGTGACCTTACATACGCAGGTAAAATCGGATTTTCTCCAGTCGTTGTTAAATAATTCTATTTCTTTTTACATTTATTTTAAGTAACATTTATTTTATAGTTTTAAACTATGTTTTTCAGTTTTAGTTAACTATAATAACCCTGGCTGAAACTATCACAGGCTTATTGATAAAATATGATTAGCCAAAACAAGTTTGTAGAACTTTGTAAATGTTGGTTGTTCAAAGTCTGTAGACATCTGTGAGAAAAATATAAAAAAGTACCATGGTATGACCATGTTGTTTTGGATACGTACCATGTTTATACTATGTTTTTGTTTTGTTGTGTTTTTCTAAGTGCCTTCATGTACCATGGCACTTTTTTTTTTTTTGTAAGGGTAGACTCAAGTGCAGTTTCAAAGAAATATTCTTAACCTAAAGAAGCACTACACTTGCCCTGAGTTTCAGTCGTCACAGTGTAGCGTTTCTCCTCAGCCCTTCAAAACTTCTCTGATCTTGTGAAGTGGACAAAGTGAGACGGAAGGAGCATTTGCAATGTAGAGAGGATTTGGACTGAGACAAAAGCCTGTGAGAATAAAGCCCTCCTCTCTGTCTGGACGTCTGGCGGACCTCAGAGACACACACACACACACACCCTGAGCTCTCAAACTAATGCCAGCTCATACTTCTGCTTACAGAGGAGCCCTGGAGTGCTGAGTCCAGTCCAGATCCACTACACCAAATGTCCCATACACTCATCCGCCAGACGCGAAACACTTATCTATGGCCTAAACTCTGAAAATGTTCAGAAGAGCAGAAGTGCTGTTGACAAGCATGTCAACAATGCTGGATTGAATTCACAAAAAACTGTTGCATTCATAAATGTACATGACCGTCTAACACTATGTTTAGGATCTTTTATTTTAGATTTAAATGAAACTTGATCAAGTCACAGTTCATTTTTTTTTTTTTTTGCCATTTTGAGATAGAGACAGGACAGGAAAATAACTGGAAGAAAGACAGACACAACAGCCACACTGCAACTGCTTTAGTCTAACAGCACAGACAGTTCAAAGAAGAAGAAACAAACCACGTGTAAATGTGAATAGCTGTACGAATATTCTTAATTAATGCTTAATATAGTGGCTGTAGAGAAAAGAAAAAAAAAAAAAAAAAAAAAAGTCACGTTTCAGTAAAATAAAAAAAATAAATAAAAATTTTTGGTAATGACATGCCACAACCCGGAGTATGTATGCACAATAGATGGACCAACATGAAAAAATGCAATTTTAAACTACATTTGTGATGAAGAGCAATAGTCATTGATTGTTATGAGCAAAATTAATATGTTTCTTGAAAATAATCTTGATATGAACCATAGCAAAAACATGCTAACATGCTTAACACACTCCTTTATTTATAAGCATTAATGTTCAAATTAAAAAATATATAAATATTAGAATTTTAAAAATATTACATATTTAAATATTAACTTAAACACTACTGTAATTATTAAAATATTTTTTTCCATTAAGTAAACTGTTTTTCACAATAATTATTCAAGTAAACACTCAGTCATAAAGAACAAAAAAAAAAAAAAAAAAAAAAAAAAAAAAAAAAAAAAAGAGAAAAACACCCACCGCTTTTTCCACACTCATTTTTCTAATCAATATTGTTAATACAACATAATAAACAGGCAGGTGTATTAGACTTCAAGGCCAAATGCACAGATTCAACATTCTCTCCCAGTTTACATTCACTTAATGTAGGAATTAAATTTAATTAATTAATTAAATGCATTATTGCCATATGGCTTATTAATCTTGTGAAACATCCATGTGTGTATTTCAAATAAATAAATATTATATATATATATATATATATATATATATATATATATATATATATATATATATATATATATAAAAATATATAAAACGTTGAATCTCGGTTGAACCACTGATGTCACATGGACTATTTTAACAATGTCCTTACTACTTTTCTGGGCCTTGAATGTGGTAGTTGCGTTGCTGTCAATGGAGGTCAGAAAGCTCTCGGATTCCATCAAAAATATTTTAATTTGTGTTCCGAAGATGAACAAAGGTCTGGAACGACAAGGTTTGAAACGACATGAGGGTGAGTAATTAATGACAAAATTTTCATTTTTGGGTGAACTATCCCTTTAATACCTCTGAAAGATGTGCATTTTGACCAAGTGTATCCTAATGATGGAAAAATGAACTTCAAATAAGGATTTTGCCACAGAGGAACATGTGCTAACTGCAAGGCCATGACACCAAGAATCCAGTTACTGTGTTCATCTGGTTTTCATTGATGCATCATTTTACACATTCGCGCACATCATAACAACCCGACTCCTGTCAGCGATCACAAAAAGATTTCATAACACACTATTATTGACACAACACTTCATTTAAGATGGCTCCATTTCCTCAAGTCTCAACCCCAAGAAAAGAGCGAGGAGGAACGGGAGGGGGTCTCCTCCATTCATTCCCCTCACTGCTAGACCGTGACCATATCATACCGACTCCATTATCAGAGTTCAAGCCCAGAGTAAAGTCACGCTCACGAGTCCCTCCCAAATCGCCCACGTCTGTTTCGCTTGAGCTGATGATAAATTAAAGCCTCAGAACAATAACAACAACAACGGGGAAAAGAGCGCAGGGAGCAGAGTCAATACCCATCCACAAGCGCCCTAAACGACCATAAATTAAAAGCTACGGACCACAAAGGGGGTCAGGATCTCTTCAACAGTGTTTTTCACCCTCGATGCTTCACAGCTGATTGCTTTTTAGGAATCTTTGAATTTACGGTGGAGGTGAACCCCGCAGTACGACGGGTGGCGGCACAGAGGCCTGTGGGAGGAAGATCACGGCTAAATTGACTGGATGAGATGAGATGGCCTCTCCGGTCCATGCCGGCTGTCCGGTGTTAGCTCCTGCTGGGCCTGGGTTTCAGATGCCATCGCTCCTGCCAGCTCCAAGACCATTATTTTCATCCATCAGCTCCTGCTGAATATTCATCAGCTCATGCAAGCGGCCCGACCAATGGGGAAGTGAGCCTGCTGGGGGTTAATGGCGATTGGATGAGTGGGAGTATGGTAATCAAATCACACAGCTTTTCACATCTCGGCTTCTATAGAGAGCAGACAGCAGCACTGCTGAGAAGCAAGAATGGCTTTTAATTAATCTTGATTAACCTATTTAATTAGCATTAAGTGAGATTTTAAGGAGGCCGCACTGTAATCAGTTTAAAAGAACAATCCCCATCTAAACCCGACAAAGAGCAGGAAGAGAGTGACGAAACAGGGCTCTCATCTTACGCACGTTATCTTTTACGCGCAAGTAATCTCGCTAGCCCTGAAGAGGGCTGATTTGTGGTACTATGGAGTGTTTAATTACTCCAGATGAAGCACACAGACGTTCTAATCCCTCCAAATGTCGGAGATTTTTCCCAGCGTACCATTACCATGGCTACCCACTCGTACACACATACACTGTCGAAGCGCTACCGCCTCGAGCCAAATACATGCAAACCAACTTCTGCACACTACTCAAGTCTTTTGTTCAAGACATACCATATAAAAATTATCATCTAGACCGGCACCCAGCACATCTTTCAACATAAATCTCGGGTGCAGATAGCATGCAGCCGTTTAAGGATAAAATAGTGATCGCTGCTGCCCAAGATCGAAATTATCAGAGGATTGTAATTTAACACTCATAGACATTAACTGAACAATGATTTATTAAACTGATATCGACTGACGATTGTTCTGCAAGCTGAATTAGATGATTCCAACACAGATCTATAAATGATACAGCCATGTGATAGAATCTTTTTACTATTGCATGATCAGAGCTGGAGGAATTTATTACTATAACTTTCTCACAATCGTAAAGTTCTTCATAATACATGTGACAAGAATATGCAGTTTTTACAATGTGTACATTTTATTACTGTTATTATTATTATTACTACTACTACTAATAAATTAGTATTAGTTACGAAAAAATAAATGCCGTTAATACAAATTTTTTACAAATATCTCTTTTATCATTATCAATAATATTAAGACATGATATTATTTATTTATTTATTTATAGAGCTGATTATTAATATTAATATCATTAATAATAATTACTTGTAAATAGGGGTGACCCTGAATAGTCGATGCTTCGATAGGAGGAGCCTGATTCGACTACCAATCTCACAGTCGAATATTCACAGGGTGTTATGATCATGCCATTTTGGCTATATGGGGGTGCTCAAATGTCTGATTTCACATGGAACTACCGGTTTTCTCCCAATAAGTTATTATACAGCCTATTAAAATAATGAATGCTGAATAAATAGTGAATAAATCCAACCACCCCTATAGATTTAAGTTAAGTTTCACTTTCCGTGACCGAGAGGCGCATCTTGGCGGCAGGGATTTAAATCTTTAACAAGATTCAAATTGAGGCAGAATGAAAGACTGGATTTTTTCGATGAGGTACCCTACCCTACAAGTGATTTCAAAACATTTCAGCCAGTTTATATATATCGTGTATATTATTTATCTCATATAAGATGAATTTGGTTGAGTTACGCTGCAGTAAAGCACTTATCTCTTCAGCGCGAGCAGGACAAAAAAAACAATGCAGAATATTAATAACTAGGCTATTACTGGGGCTGTCATATACATAACATTATAATGAGAACACTATTATAATAAAATGCTGTGAATTTTTAGAGTTTAGTTGCCGTGTTTCTGCACATCCACATAAGGAGTTCATTCAAAGCCGCGCAGACACGTTCATGTGCATTCGGGGCATTTCATGCTGATAGCCTATAAGTCGTAATATTAACGTTATGTTGTATAAATAACGAAGCGTATTCTATATGAGATAAATGAAATCCCACTGATTAAAAACCTGCTATCAAAATTCCAATTCGACTATGAAAATCCTTAGTCAGGGACACCCCTACTTGTAAATAAATGGCTGGAAAATGTTTTTACAACATGTTTTTTTATTATTATTACTAAAAATAATATTTATTACTATAATTATTATTATTAACACACAAAAATAAGTATTTAATAAATATTGCTATAGGTTAAAGAATAATTACTTAGTAATTTAAAAAAAATATATTTAATTTATATAACAATATTTTCAACACTTTTGGTTGGAAAACATGAAAGAAGACCATTTTTTACAACGTTTTATTATTATTTTTATCATCATTATTATTACGATGATGATGATGATGATTGTTAATAACAATATTCATTACTATAATTATTAACAACAACAAAAATAAGTATTTAATAAATATTAAGTAAGTCAAGTAAATAAACACTTAGTAATTTAAAAAAAAATGAATACATATAAAAATCTTTTTAACACTTCTGGTTGGAAAATATACATTATATCTTGTATATCTTATATCATGAAAAGAACATCAAGCACTCAATCACATACTTTAAAAAGGAAATCAGTTCTGGTCTATAGGCAATTGATCTACTCTCATCCAGACTGAATCAAGAAACTGATGTACAGGTGCTGAACATTCAAAGTCAAGTTAAACAGCAGAACACTCCAGTCAAATCAGAACTGCAACAAGACTCCAGAACCTAAAGACTTCCCACTTAACAGTAAGTACACAATCGCATCCTCACACTCTCTGAAAGCTCAACACAAGTGTAAACTGAGATATGCCACAAGACGAGACCACAAGACAAATTTACAAAGATTAAGACAATGGCAACCCTTCTGGTTTAATCTTCAGTGAGTGAGTCCGATGTCATTGTGAGCGGTTTAAACACATGTTCAGTAGAGCCATAGGCTGATACACAAATGACAAGTTACTTAAAGCTGAAACACTCCACTCAGTGTGAGATGAACATTATCAAGGTTTCAGGCAAGACTAGACCGAGACAGTCTCAAACGTATCTTAACACGCTCATACAATGTAAAACAGACTTGAAGATAAAAAAAAAAAAAATATCTAGCAAACTTGTCAAGACACAGCAAGCTACAAGAGTGTGTGAGTATCAGTGGTACAGCGAGCCGAGAGCGTGTGATTGATTTGAGGCCGGTCAGTCCGTCTGCCCGCCCTCGGTCCGTGATGAATGACTGGAGCTTTTAATTAACCTCCAGCACACACATCAATATTATTCACACACATTACTCCATTTTCCCTGCTCTCCCATTACACCGTAACCTTTAAGATACAGTTTTAGGGCTGTTTTTGAAATACCATGAGAAATGAAATATTGTAAATACTGTGTTGAAAGTTTAGCGAAAAATCTACAAAGGAGTGTTTTTGCTTTGCCCTTTTTGCTTGGTTTTAATCTTGCTTTTGCACAAGTGGCTAATGCAGAATGTTTAAATCTGGATGAGAAGTAACGTATACACCAGGGTTCCTCAAATCTTTCCCTGGAGGGCCAATCTGCTGCAGAGTTTAGCTCCAACCCTGATCAAACTCACCTACCTGTGATTTTCCAATGCTCTTGAAGACTCTGATTAGCATGCTCAGGTGTGTTTGATTAGGGTTAGAGCTAAACTCTGCAGGAGTGGGCCAGATTTGAGGATGTCTGGTCTACACTATAAAAGACCTCTAGAGGGCAGAAAGGAACAAGTGTGCTGCACTACTCGTCGGCCCCGAACCATAAGGCATGGCTGACTCCAACCAAAAACAAGTCGGCAGCACAGATTCAGATGAATATTCTAACGTCTTTCTCTGTTCATATATTGATGAGAGTGTTGACTAATGTACCATTTTTTGCCTCCAGTTGAATGTGAATCAGAGCTGTGAGCATATCATTAACACATGCAGGCATCTGTGAGCATGCGAGCGCGTGTGAGTGTGCTGTGGAATGTTTCAGAAGAAAAGTAAATTGGAAATCTGAAAACTTTACAGCTTCAGCAATAAAACCAGAGCACATCTTCACACCAGTCAGACTAAAATAGCAGATTGGCTTGTTTTACGTACTTACTTTGTGATATTTTCAAGACGTTTTAAAGAACATTCACGGTTGAGTGAGGAAAAGAAACTTAGTTCACCAAAAAATTTTAATTGGAACAGAAAATGTGAGTTTTCAAGGAATACTGTGGCCACTCTCTTCTATATAATGAAAGTGAATGGGGACTAAGTCTGTGAAGCTCCAAAAATAACAACAACAACAACAACAAAAACTCCATATGACGACTTATATGGCTTTAGACGACTTTGAATATTGTTGCATGGACCACTTTTGTGGTGTTTTTGCTCCCTTCTGAAGCTTGACAGTCCCTGGTCACCATATGCTGTTATTGTATATGAAACTACATCAACGCTCTTCAAAATTTCTCCTTTTGTGTTCAATAGAAGAAAGAAATATTCTAGTACTTGAAGGAATAGTTCACCTAAAAATAAAAATTTGTTCAAAATTAACTCAAGTCATCCAAAATGTAGATGAAATTGTTTTCCTTATCCGAACAGATTTGGAGAAATTTAGCCTTACATCACTTGTTCACCAATGGATCCTCTGCAGTGAATGGGTGCCGTCAGAATGAGAGTCCAAACTGCTGATAAAAACATCACAATAATCCACAAGCAATCCACGACTCCTGTCAATCAATTTACATCTTGTGACGTGAAAAGACGCATGTTTGTAATAAACAAATCCATCAATAAGACATTTTTAACTTCAAACGTTCTCTTGAATCAGCAGAAAAATATGCACAGATCAAGCAAAACAGTTCTAAACTAGGGCTGGACGATATGACCTAAAATCAAAATCTCAATTAATTGAACATTTTACCTCGATTACGATTAATGAACGATTATTTTATTTATTTGCCCTCATAGTTCACTGTCAAGGTTTGTACTGTAAATATGCTCAACTATTAAAGGTGGGATATTTTTTTCTAATGAAAGAATGCATTTCTTATCTTTATTTTAAAATAATTGAAGGAAACAAACTATTTACGGCTATTTATTGAATATTTCAAACAACTGAAATCAAAGTACGTTTCTTGAAATGAAAAAGTCTTATGAAAAAAGTCACATTTCAGTTTTAATGTAAAAAGGCTATTTACATATTACAAATATGTAAAGAGCATATTTTAGGCTGCTCTGGTCGCTCAGATGACTCAGCATTCGAGTTCTACATTGCTTCCATGCCGCTGACTGGACGAAATCACGTGACTACACGCGGTAGTATGTTTTTAAGGGGAAAGTCAGGGTTCGCAATTCAGGCTGCTGCCACAGGTTGTTTTTTAGTCCGTTTTTTAAATTAAAGCGATCACCCTTAGCACGATTTTGATGGAGGGGACACCAGACGGAGGGGAAAACTCTGGGAAAAAAAAAAAAAAAAACATGCAATTGGGCTAGTTTTGGTCTAGTTTTGAATAGCAATCTCGCTTGTTTTGTTTCGCAGACCTGGCCACCCTGGGGAAAGTATTAACAGGATTAAAAAAAAAAAAAGTGAAATAACCGATGTGGGAAAATTACATAGGTTAGGCTAGAGGTTCTGAATTGTGGTTTCGATTACTTTTCGATGATTCGTCCAGCCTTATTCTAAACATATGTTGGTGGATTCAGACGTGAGAGGACAACAAGGGAAGGACTCGTATTTTATCCAGAAATGACAGTTTAAATTTAAAACACCTTAAAGACGGACTGTTTTTTACAAACAAGCAGCTTTTCACTTCACAAAACATTGTTGGAGTCATGTGGATTACTTGTGGATTATTATCATGTTTTAAGTGCTAGAATACTAAATATAAGTGATTCAGAATGTAGTTTAACACTTAGACCAAAGCAAGCACATCCTATAATGTGCCTTCAGGTTGTGTGTGTGTTAGTAGTTGAGTAAGTGGTATGCTAGCTTCATTACAGAGGGAGTGGCACAGTAATTACCAGAATACGGCTTGTGTTTTTGTTGGCAGAGGAAGATCTGACACTCTAACAAGACGAATGGCACATTCCACAAACGCAAACACGCACCATATGCGGCAGCTCCCAAAAACTGATTTCAAAAGTACATTCAACAGCACATACCTGTTTTAAAATCATTACTTTATATAAATGCTGTTTGAAATGACTCAAACGCTGCAGCACTCTAAAGAAATATTCTGAAGGAAAGAAAATCCTACTCCTGGCTTACAAACAGCAAAGAATAATTATTGGATCACTAGGATACAGTAACGCAGGCTGTGACATTTGGGAAGTTGTCACCATGGCAACATCACTACAGCGAGAGCTCATTCCTCATCCCAGTCTGGATTTATGAGTAAATACCCGCTCTAACAGAATAAAGGCACAATACCATCAGGGGACTGTGTGCCAGTGTGAGTGTGGAAGAAATGGTGAGGAGTGAGTTTATGCTTTTATACAAGTGTGTGCACACATGTGTGTCTCTGTGTGAGCGTGCATGAAATGCAGTCAATTACGGCACAGAATATTCACACCAATTAATGTTCAATAAAAGGACACCACCAGTGCCTCCTGTTCGCTAGAATAACTCCACCATTAAATCTACAGCACGACTGGAATGGAAATCAGACTATTTTACCTGATTTATGAACCTACCGTCTAAATGAATGCAATGGTCTTTTTAATACATATACCATGAAATAAAGGCAAGATAATGTATTTCTACTGTGATATCGTCACTGGCTGCACTCCAAAACAAACATACAGAGCAAATAGTGTAGTCAGATTTTATTCTTGAACAGGTTATTTTAATGAATGACTCAAAAATACTAACAAGTTATCTAGCTGAATCAGATGGATGAATCCTTCACTTGATTCCCGTACTGAATCAACATCATATTCACCAAAAAAAGACAGTTTCGCTCAATCATGTTTCTAAAACTTAAAATAGTGTAAATATTTAATATTTGTTCATTTACTACTAGGGGTGTAAGGATACGCGTATCGTGTATCGAACGATTCACGGGCAAGTTCCAAATCATCCTTATCATTCTTATCCCCTTGGAGTGGGGACTTTGGAGTGAGCAGGGCACATGCGTGCCATTATTTAGTCGTTTGGAACGCACTTGGTGAAGGGAGCGATCTAATTTCCTCATTATCTTCAGCTGGGATGTTCCCGTGACAACGCAGAACGGTGTCCGTCAGCAGATTCGCTGATGGACACCGGTATTAAAAAAAAAAATACATTTAAAAATTTTTTATATATATTATTTTTATATATTATATAGCATATTTTAAAAACGTTTTAAAATATAAAATGCATGTTTATTTCCAACAGTTATGCTAACAACAATAAAAAGACATTTATGACATTAAAACAGCGACATCTGCAGACGGACAGCATGCCGCGTTGTCACGGGAACATCCCAGCTGAAGATAATGAGGAAATTAGATCGCTCCCTTCACCAAGTGCGTTCCAAACGACTAAATAATGGCACGCATGTGCCCTGCTCACTCCAAAGTCCCCACTCCAAGGGGATAAGGATGATAAGGATGATTTGGAACTTGCCCGTGAATCGTTCGATACACGATACGCGTATCGTTACACCCCTATTTACTACTGTGTATTTGAAGATAGACACTATCAGTTCTTTGCAATAATAAAAATGTCATTTAAATTAGAAACTATTTTGAATTAAATCATTAAAAAAAAGCTAAGGATTTTTTTCTTGTGGTTCAGTGGGGCAAGTGGTTACATTTTTCACTTGTCCTGTTAAAGTGCCCCTATTATGGGTTATGAAAGGCTCATATTTTGGTTTTGGGAGTCCCTAACAACAGGTTGACAGGCATGCAAGGTCAAAAAACACTTTCATTGTCTTATAATATGCATTTATTTTTACCTTACTTGCTCAACGACTCCGAAACGATTCGCTCAAACGGTTCATTTTTCCAAACCCCTCCTTTGCGTGACACTAATCTGCGGTGATTGGTCGCTAATCTGCAGTGATTTCATTTCCATTTCATCATGCCTGTAATGCCTGATAAAGCTTAGTTTGTGAGCACAGTGCTGATCTGTATACAGCATTAACAGGGAAACGGCTATTTTTACCACTCCAAAAGAGGCAACTAGTGGCAAAGAATGAATTTGCATTTTCAATCAGACCAAGGTGAAAAGACCAACAAGTGGGCGGGCAATATGCTACTGTTTCATGTTGACGTCAACATGAAACAGCTTGTGACTTGTTTTTAAAACGACTCAATTTAATGATTCAGAGTTTACTTTTTTTTTTGAGAGACAATAACTTTATACACGGTGCACTTCCAGATTTAAAACTTTGCAGGATGTTTTCATTCACTTAGAGCTGTGTTACACACTGCATTAAAGGTAATTTTCAAAAATCCATAATAGGGGCACTTTAAAATGTTCACTTGCCCTGCCAGAAATACGTAAATAAGTAAAAATGTTTTCATTCAAGTAAAGTCTGTAATAAAAAAAAAACAAATAAACAAATTACAAACAATAGCACACATACATAAATACAAAAAAACAAAGATCCAACTGAAGTATTTAGGTAAGAAATTGAATTAAGTAATCAAATATAAAATAATACTGCATATTAAGTGTATAAATTAAATTAAAGATTAATCCTTATTAAAGCTACAAAATGTATCCAGAGAGCAATGATTGATTCTTTTTCTTGTTTGATAAACATTAATGACATAATATAAGCATAAAATACCTAATGCTGTCTAATAAAAACTACCAAGTTCTCTTTCACATCTTCTTGTGCTCTAAAATGGATTGAATATTTAAATTGACAAGACTTAAAAATAGCGCAAATGATAAACTTTCATAATCGATCGGCCAGTGACAATTTCGTCAGCTGTCACAAGTGTGTTTCATGCAGGCCCCGGGTCATCGGGCAATCCTTATTGTCGAGCCTTGATTTGTAAACAGCTTATTATTCTGTGCTGCCTGCTCTCTATAAGTGTGCTTTAAAGAGACAGGTTTTCTGTAGAGTACAAGCAAAGTATCTTTAAGACAAGTCATGTTACTTGGCGGCCATCTTTGAAACGCCTCTCGGGCATCCAAGTGCAGCTCCTATCTCTTTGTATGGGGAAACATCAAATTCTCCCAAACTGTTCACTAAGCTTACGATTAAATTTCATATTTGAAATCACCAATGAAATCTGAAAACAACTGTGTCATAAATGTAGTTTATTTTGCTCAAATAGCATTATAGAAAGCGTATTTTTCAGGCTAGATCAGCCAGTGCACATGCGCAGTCCTAGGCGCACGTCTCAGAATGCTGACTGTTTCTATAGCAACCGGGACTT
The DNA here is from genome assembly GCA_021397915.2 of Tor tambroides. Lineage (NCBI taxonomy): Eukaryota > Metazoa > Chordata > Actinopteri > Cypriniformes > Cyprinidae > Tor > Tor tambroides. Next base: position 23,395 of record JAFVLL020032314.1, on the reverse strand, counting down.
CTAACAGCAGCTGCAGTGACCCACTGACTTTCCCGATTAGCAATTGGCTCTTTTGCTCAGAAGGCGGGGCTTCCAACGATTGAGTGGCCATATTGAGCGTTGCATTTTTCCCCATTCAAAACTATACGAGTGACATGTCTTGGGTATTCTATAGTCTTTGGTACAAGTCAGGAAGCATGATTAAATGCATTTGTTTATTTTTAAACCATTGCTTTAATTAATCTTCAGTTGTATTAAATTAACACATTGAGTCAACAGCCTCAAATTAAAATATGGTACCAAAATAGTACAGTTTTTTATAGACGTAGTTAGGACCAATTATAGAAGGTCTGAATGCTGAAACACTGGGCACTATCATCTCTAAGTTAATAGTCCCACTCATAATCTTTAAATCATGACAATTTTTCATCCTTCATATGCAAATTTTTCCTCAGAAATGGGCTGCATTCCCTGTGGCTAAAGCCTATAAAACACTTCCACACTTTGATTAGAGCGATATCCTAGAAATCATCTTGCTCCGAGAGAGACGGCATGCAACCCATAATGCCTTGTGCCTTCACTTCTATTAATTAGTGTGCAGAAATCAAAAGCTTTGCATCTGATGTCTGAGAGAATTCAATTAAGAGGCAAATGCCCTTTTGTGTTATCGAGTTAGGAGCGGCCACACAGCTCAATATAATAACCTCCATACAGAGTAAGAACAAACAGAATACCCCGAGGGCTCATTGGAGAGACCACTCTTTCCTGAGAGAGGGTGGTCCAAATGGCCTCCCCTTAAGCAAATGTCAACGATGCGCTTTCCATATGAAACCGTGAACCATATGCTGCATTTCCATTATAAACAGAGAATGACCGTCATGTCCATAAAAGGCTAAAAAAAACATTACGGTTAAAAAATTTTATCATAACCTCCATAAAACATCACCAAATACTTCACATTCAGTAAAGTATATTTCATATTTTCTACTTTTTCACACCACATATATCTGGCGCATATGGCATTGCAACCTAACCTGTGATTTTTCATATTCATGTGATTTTGTTTTCCATAAATTCTCACATTTTCTCACAACTTCTCAATAATATTCTCACATTTGTGAGAGTAAATGTGTTCCGGTGTTCCTTCCTAGGCTGTTCTGCTGCTCTGGAATAATGACATTACCAACGAATGGCACTATTAGCAATACATCAAATACTGTGAAAAGTCAATGTACCCAAGCTAATGCTTCACAGTTTTATTATTTCATTGCTATTGGACCAAACACCTACACACTGAGCAAAGCCAATGAAAACCTTCTATTTGGCATATTTCTTTATGAGTTAGGTCAGCGTTTCCTGTACCACTACACTACTGAAGCTACAGCACCACAGTAAAAGAAATCATATGTTATTCTAGATGTGAACTTCCAGCCTGAATTGAAGGACCAGAAACCACAACATGAAATAAACATTTTCCATTGTGTCTTCACTGGCTACAGCCAAAAATAAATATACACCGCAACCTCTGTAATTCTATTCACATAAGAATGACTCATGAAACAGTTAAAGAGTTTTCGCATTCATCACAAAGTATTCATTGAGTTCTTGAGTGGATGCTAAATTAAAATCTGATTCATTTACTAAATTGTCTGAAAAACAATGTTACAAAATCACATTTTTTGTTTGTAGTTAAGACAAACCAATTATAATTTTGTAATTTAGGTGGGTGGGTAAAAGTCTCCCTGAACAGTGAATTCTACAGGAAACACTGAAGTAGGTTTAATGTTCAATGTAGGCCTTAATGTTAATGTGAAGGTGAAAATTATACTCTAAGCTACCAGCAATGGGCAATTACTGACAATCAGTTTTTTATGTTTAAAGGTCTATGATTCAGCAATTCACAATATATTTGATTTTTGATATCGATATTATTCTTTAGAGGATGTAACAACATATGTCTTGTGGATCTAATATTAATACCCAACTGTTTCCTTGAGCCTTACCTTGTCCTTGTCCTCCACCAGGTCTGTTAGCACATCATCAGGGTCCAGAATTCCCCCGTCACAGTACTCAACATGGTGGGTTCGTACCAGAAAATCTCCCTCCTGCAAAACAAAAGCGTCAGTGTTGGTAATCAACAAGACAACATGTTTTGACCTCAGACTTATCAGTTATCCAGCTTTCCCACAGTGATGTCTAAACTGCAACTACTCTCTAAATAAAAGCAGTGACTTGAGCCTGTCCATCAGGCTAATAGCACTCAATGTGTTTGTGCTAACTTAGCAGTGTGTATCAGGACACTCTGATGTACAAGCAGCATGGGACATCTTTCATTTCAGTCTTCCCACACAACTCCTCTATAACCATCTCCTACAGAGGGAGTGCCACAAGGCTCTATCATGGGCCCATTGGACTTTTCTGATTAACGCTGACAAAACACAAAGCAGAACACATCAACATCCACAAATCATCAAATCCTTGTGAGCTCACAACCGCCGCCAACCAGGTCCCAGAGACCAGAGTGATGTAACTCCAAATCTGAGCTCCAAATGTCAACTTCAGCTTATGCCAAGAAGTGAGGTATAAACAAAGCATCTGCACAACAAATGGCTTAATTCCATCTTGCGCCTGATCTTGTGTCACTAAATCTCATTTTCTGGCTGCATTCATGGTGCGTGCTAACTTAACACAAAGCAAGTGAGAGTTGATTGATGTCAGGCAATGCCATGTAGTAAAGTAGTAGTGGGAGGTATGGTGTGCTTAAACAGTATTTGCCTTGGCATGGAGTAACAGCAAAACTTCATTGATAGAGTGAAACCTGAACCTTTGATATGGGCCTACCCTGTTTATCTTGGCTTTTGTGGGACAGCAGAGCTGTCAGTTCTCACCAGACAAACTGAGATTGTGTGTATGACTCATATTTACACAATTTTCATTTAAAAGCCCAGTCTCTCAGCACTACAGTAAAAGTGTCAAAAGATTTGACCTTCTCTCAGTACATGCTGACATACATGAACATATACATGACCTAGACAAATATACAATGTTTAACATAAAAGAGATAAAGAAAACTAGACCTTGGACAGTAGAGTCAAATCTATGGATCCATCGATGTTGCCCTACAGAGGCAAAATGCACCAACTACACACAAAATTTTTTGGTTTGGTTCCACTATGCTCAGCTTCAGAGAAATCATACAATCCATATCAAATCAAAACAAACCTTGTTGATTTTTTTCATCTACCTAGAAAGAATGACCAAAAAGACAAAATAATTTAATTTTGAGGTAACTAAATTGCAATTTGTACTGCAGCTTTAGCTGACTGAAAATGTGAGTTACAAGTAACAAGGTGACTGGCCATTACTGGCGTGAAGTGATGGCTGGCGGTTGCACACGCTGTAGCCACTCCTAAATATTGACAAAATAAATAAATAATAAATTAATAATAATAATAAATAAATAATAAATGACTACACTTACCATACAAAACCTGTTTTATCTTTCTTCAAATATCTAAAAAAAAAAAAAAAGATGTTTTCTCTGACAATAAAACAGACCAAAATGCAAAACTACATTGGTTTAAGATTAAATTAGACATCCTTCCATTTAGTCATGTGATAGTACTGACCAGAGACAATAAAGTGTGCTTGGTGAATGAGGTTATTTTGCAATCATGTCAGCCCAAAATGCACTGAATGCCCTCTGATGTTCTGGGACAGACTGATTCTTTGTATTGGCAGGCGAGCAGATATCAGACCTTACAATATGAATTTGGTTCTGCTTAATGTGAGCTGACCAAGTGAAAAATGTCTACACTTACCATTCAAAACCTGTTTTATCTTTCTTTAAATATATAAGCTAACAAGTGAGGTAGAAAACTATGCTTGAACACCCCTGTCATACTCATTATCTATAATTACATAAAATATGCTTCTGTATTATTGCTGTAAAACAGCAGTCTTATTAACGAGTTCACAATCTCAAGCGGGTTTAACATTTGATTAAATGTGAGAGGTGAAATCTTCGTTTTGAAAAATGCACAAAGAAGAGCACATATATTCAATAGATGGAGTTCTTATTTTTTTATTTTATATCATGGCTGTGATGTTTGTTATGGAGTTTAAGTTTTGAGTTTTGTCTATCTGTTAGTCTTTGTGAATTCTCAAATCTTGTTAAAAATATTTTCACAATGAGAGTCCACAGTTGCAGAGAAGCATATTTAAAATAAGACACATTTACCAAAGAATCAAAACTGCGTAAGATTTACATTCAAGACAATAAATGTCTCTTGTTGCACTGGAAAGTTTTGGACTTGCTTTAAGCATAAAACATTGGGAAAAAATGCAAATGCGAAGAGACAAAATACATTTATATTTCAGATATATTTTATGTGTTAATAATTTATGCAGTTGTGCTGCTCAGAATGTTTACATGTTTTACTAGAAAAAAAGATGAAAGAAAAACACTAAGAAAGTCTTTTTTTTTTTTATACATAGCATGATAAAACAATACTCCAGCAATGAAAAATGGTGCAAACACATATATTATCTTCTCCATCTCTACAATGCTGTCCCTGTAGGCATTTAGAGGTTTACTGAGTGAGTTTTCTAAAGGTACACATACACCCATCACCCTTTACATACTATTTTATGCCATAAGTGACTTATTCTTTATTCTGACATCTCTATTATGGCATCAGTGTCATGTTAGAAGACTGAAGAACATCCAATGCATCATAAAAAGCTTGTATTTCACTCAATAAACAATAAAACCATGACACTGGATCCCATATGATCTCATCTCACGCAGCCCATGAGCAAAATGACATTTGACAGCCAACGCACCTGTTTAATCACAATTTCGCCTAAATGAGCCCTGAGCTTTTGAAAGCTAGCATCAACGCAGGGTTAGCCGAAGGCCATGAGTACAGCAGTTTCTGGCATTCAACAAAGAGTGACAGTGTGCCAGTCTATGGGAATAATGCTGTATTACATGCCACATTAAGGCCAGCTATTCCCAGATATGAGACCACTGAATGAGAGTACGAGTGTAGCGGGAGATAGTGAGGCTGCTCTGTAATGAAACGATGGAAATCTCTGGAACATTTTGCAATTTTTACTCTGATGACGGTAAGCAGTGGGGCTCCTGCCGTATTTTTACGATTGCTTTTGTTGGTGCAGGGTCCATTACCAAGCCTAACATCATTACCAAGCTCATAAACAGTAATGATGATCATGATGGTGATGATAATGATGCAATAAGACGTTGTCCATCTCGCAGAACGATCTTCCACCTCCGCACCACATTCTTGCACTTTCTGCTCAAATATGAAAATACCAATTTTGCCGTGAATTGAATTTAATAAACATACCATTTTCTGACCCACACCTCATTTTCGGTTATGGACTGTAATATAGCCTGAATGAAATGAGTTTTTATATGGTAGCACAAATGAAATTAATATTTTCCTGGGCACAGAGGCCAATGTGAAGGGCTGTGTATGTGGGTAATCAGTACTTAAATGAGACTAAGAGATAGAGGAAGAGTCCTGAACAGACAGCATGTCTGGACTCTCCAGTATTGCGTTTGATAAATATCAGCAGCGTTAATACAATAATCAGGAAGCCATACCATATTAATATGCTTTTAGACAGACATACACACATATACCCTACAAGACTGAAGCACACAGCCTTGTCCACAATATACAAGGAATGGCCAACAGCAAGTGGACACTAGAGAATGACTAGACCCCTGTGAAATAAGCCAAGTTCTTAGTTTCTAAGAGCAGCACAACCAAATAATTCAGAATGCAGGGTCCTCAAATGCAGGAGTCCTTTTTAAAAGCTGAACTGTTTTTAACATGATGGTGTCTTAAATCCACTTCTTATAGTGAGATGATTAAAGGCCCAGACACACCAAACCAACATCAAAGAACTAGCAGCAATGAAAGCAGACTCTGGTTTCACCCCATGTTACCTGTGTCTGGGCCAAAAAAAAAAATGGACCAAAATGACTACAGTCAACAGCCAACTAGTAGTATGTTCTGCACATACATGAGAGGAAGTAACTCTCCATACCAACAGGTGGCAGTAGTCTGTATTCATTGTGCAAAAAAGGAAAACCGAAAGAGCTAGGACTGTAGATGTACCAACCACAAACAGTGTTTGCTTACCATTTTTACACCAAAACGCTCGTCACAAATGGATTCGTAACATAGCGTTTGTGCTCTCGACTTCATCATTTGCTCACTTTTCGTCACTTCCACGTTTCTTCTTGTGCACTAGTTAGCTAAGCTGAACAGCCAAACAAAATGATCTCTCTCATCGATGGGCTGATTCAACATGCACAACTTGACAAAAAATCTGCCAGCAGGGGTCCAAATAGCCAACGGGACAAAGAACACTGCATAAACTAAACAGTATTTTCTACTAAGCACACTGTCAAATAGTTAATTATCAAAATTAATAAGAATAAGTGTAGATCAACCACTAACAACCTCATTAATCCACCTATAGTGCAAGGACATTGTGTTTTTGGTTCAGGTGTCCACATAATTTTGTCCAGTACATGATATACTAGTAAAAACGGTAGTTTAGTCGGCGCCAATAGCCTCATGGGTAGCACGGCAACATACAGCGTCGTTGCGTTTCGGGCGTCCTGAGTTCGAGTCCCGGCTCGTGGACCTTTCGCAATCCCGTCCTCCTTTCTCTCCCACTTCGCTTCCTATCTGAAATACTGTTCAATCCTAGTAAAAAGGCAAAAACTGCAAAAACAAATCTTAAAAAAAAAAAAATTATAAAAATAAAAATGGTACTTTATTAACGTATTTTCAGTGATTGTCAGTGATAAAATATTCCTTCAGACATATTCTAGAAGTAAAAGAACATGGCAAAGTGACAGCATAAGCATATATAAAAAAAATCAGGTTCAGAAGGAATGCACGAAAATCCAACCTAAACCTAACTCATAACAGCCTACGCTAAAATAAAAGCAAAACAGGCTTACTTACAAGCCTAAGTACACGTTGTGTTTATTTGGGTTATTCCAAGAAATGTCTTCAAAGAGAGCACTATGCCTCCAACTGTCACTGAAAACAATGACTACAGACAAATAAAACCACAACAGGGGATGTGGATCCACAGAAAATAGCACATTAGGGTTCTGAGAGCGAGTTCTGCTGCCAAAACCGCCTGAATGGCTGAAGGCTGAACAGAGGTACTTCGCGAGGACATCTTGAGGTCCAGAGGTAGTTTCCATCACAAACCACGCACCTAGCGTGGAACGCTTCTCATTGAGAGCAGATGCTAACCGACCCCGTCTCTGAGGCGAGGCGTGCTAATTGTTTTCTTGCTGGCACAAGTCCAGACTTTTCCATGATATCAGCTGCTTTGGCAGCCAACTCAGCACTTGTGCATCTGGCATTCCTGAGCTTAATGAAAAAACAGCAGCACAACCCCGGCCCATGTCTGCCTGGGTAATTAAGTGTCCTTTTTCAACGGCCTGATAACTTCCTGAGTGACTCCCAAGCACTTCCTCTGCTTAAGGTCTCTCTGTCTCTCAAACAATTTACTGCCTCTGGACAAAGGCTTGCAGACACGCTAAGTATGTAGGGCCTTCGACTCAAGCACATTTCCCAGCCCGGAACATTCTTGAGAGCGCTGGCTGAAGATCACAGGCGTCTTTTCTTCCCGCTGGAAACTGACATGTCCGGGTCAATGGAAAACACCTCGTTGAATATAACGAAACACAAAGCTATACACAAAAGCAGAGGGCCGCAGTATGTACGTGGCAGAAATTAGACAGCAAATCCTCAAAGTGGTAACCGCGCTCTTTTCAAGTGATAGCTGATGTATGGCACCGTTTAAAAGGCTGAAGATTAGCGCAACTAAATCTAGGCCATTTCTCGTTAGCTTTAATCCTGAAACGCATTAAATGCATAATTACACAGCTGCAGGAAAATGTTTTAGATTAGCATAACAAAAAATGCAAGACTTGAGCTGCTGAGACTTCAATGGCAGAGAAGGAAATCTGGTAATTAACAACACTTCTCGCCGCTCTATCATGGGCGAGATAACGCACAGCCAAGTAGTTGTGCTCCAAGCTGTGACAGCTAGCTAAGAGGTCGAACTGTCCACAAATATGAAACGCAGAGAGCAAGGCTACAGCTTAACCTCTATTAACTTACAGGCAGTTGGACAAGTTGAGAGCCTTCAGTGCAACAAAGCCTACACGCAATTAGCCCGTCCATAAAACTAGGCCAAAGTAAATGGGGGAAACCATTCAGTAGAGCAGTGGTCCTTAACTGGTGGGTCATGACCCAAAAATAGTGACAGGTCTGTTCTGGCAGGGTCACAGACAGCTGAGAAATCCATGCTGAATGCAAAAAAAAAAACATAATTATGCACAACACAGCAAAATAATTAGGCTTATATACTTTTAAAAGTGAGCAGCAAACAGTTCCCTTAGGAATTGATGCTGAAGCCAAAGGTCATGTGACCATTAACAAAACGATGCAAGGTACAAAGCAATATTATAATTTTGATGTTCAATGATGTTCAATATAAAATCTGAGCCCTGAAACAAAAGGAAAGGGATCTTGAAAACTACATAAAGTAGTCATTACATAATCTAATCAATTAGCCAACTAGTTGGTCCTAATGAAGCTCTGTATAATTAGATCTCCATTATTTGGGGACACTGTGCTTGCAGTGGACTATTTAAAAGTCCAAAAGTAATGATCTTGAAAATGAGCATTAAACACATTCAGTTACTAAACAAGCAGTGCTTTGCAGGAGAAAGATCCAAGAAATGTTTTAAGAGTCAAGGGTGGTGTATTTGGCTTGGATTAAGCACTGGAACACCATATACTTTAAAATGAAATGTTGATGTTACATCTTCAAGAAGATATAATTTTAATTAAGTAAACCATTTCATGGCTAGAAATAAAACTAAAAAGGTCCTACTAACTGTCTCAGCCTCAGAAGTTTCCTTCAAAATATAAAAGTTAAAAAAAAAAAAAAAAAAAAAACACACACTGAACAAAAGAAGTTTGTTCCTTTAGGCTTTCTGCAGTCCGGTGTATATTACATAAAGTGCCAGTAGTGACTCGCCGAGTGTTTCAACTATGTAAATAAGTTAGCAGAGTGTTTAAATGACTGCTTCTAAGATTAAAATAGTTCCAGGGTTTACCAAAGTTCACAAAGTTTGAGGCATCATTTATTAATAAAAGTTTTGCATTAACACTAAGTGGGCAGTCTCGTGTATATTTTGCTTTGTTATCAGAGATATGACTGTGAAATATTCTGTGCTTATTACAGCTGGATGTAGCACAACTCTGACCTAAAACAAATCCTCCAGTTTCCTCAGAGTTGTTTGCAGAATTGAAAGCTCTGCAATAATTTACATAAGCACTCTTTGTCCCAAAATTAACCACGGTTTGCAGTATATTTTATGCATTTTAATTCATTTTTAGAATTGTTTTGCACAACGTATATCATCGCATACATAGATACATTCACTATTTTTGTTTTCATAGCTTTTATTTGTGTTCAAATAAAACTAAACTTTCCACTTCATAGAAAATACAGAGTGTATTGCCATTTAGCCTTAATGATAAAAAAAAAAAAAAAAAAAAAATCAACTTTATCCCTTTTAAAGCAATGGTGCTAAAATTTGAAGTTAAGAAAATTCTAGATATACTAGTCAATCCCAGTCAACTGTTCTGCCTATTAGAGGAGTAAAAGGGATAATCCAACACAATCCAAAGACATCCACTAACATGCTGAAATCTCGCTAATGTCCAAGCATTTAAAACAGATAATCACAGGCAGTTAACTCATAATCACTAAGCTTTCTGGTGTGATCAGATGAAGCCTTTGTTAAATACCAGTAATTGAATAATTATGAGTCTCAAAGACTGAATTATCATTTACAGTAGAGAGAGTATTATGGAAAAAAGCAAGGGTTTGCAAAAGTGATGATTTGTCAATGGAACCAAAAGCCTGATGTATTTCAATTGACCAATTCACTGTACTCCTGCTTGATTTCAAACTCACCCGGCTCTTTCGCGGTCTCAAAACACATCTTATGAATTTCTAACAATCAAACACTCTGTCAGAGCATTCTCCAGCATGTAGGCGCCTTTACAAAACACCCAAAGCAAGCTCAGCGTGTCTGTTGTTTGTCTATGGTAATCAATGAGCAAGCTATCAGACACAGCAACCTCAAATCATCCATGCTCATTCAGCAAAACTTCCTGGCAAATATTGAACGTTACTGGCACTGAATTCAAGCTTCAAATGGTGTGGCAGAACTGTGAAGTTCGAGAAAGGTTCAAAAACCACACTGATTGATGAGGGTGTTAGAATTCCTGCAAACATAATGCTCCGTTTGTTCTGCATTTCGTGCTGAAAGCGCTGAGACGTGATTTGTGAAGCCTCCCTATATTCATGAATAAATGCAACATTATGATTATTAACTCTATTAATGAAACTTCAAGGGAAACCTGAAGGACATTAGTTACCAGCAGCTCTGAATCATACAATCTCACAGGGAAAAGAACCAAGTAATGAAAACAATCTATCACAAAGATCGATTGTACCGCCTTCTCAGTACTGACAAACCATACTGCGATACAACGCTTGCAATCATGAACGGAACACAACTAAACCTAATATTACAGCACTGCATAGTACTATTCATAAAGCTAATACCATTATCCATCATATTGTGTGAGAGTGTGTAAATATGTTCAATTGTGGGCATGCTTGCTTGCATACATGTAACTAGTTTCATGCACCCTCTTCCTCTTATTCGGATTAGGTTTAGATCAATACCAAAATTTGGCCACTGGTAAAATTTGCAATACCAATGCAATAACAGTCTTTGGTAGTTTTTCAATTGATACTAGATTGATCTCTTGGGCTACAAATAATGAGTCGATGACAAGAACGTCCATTACAAAGGAAATAAATTTTTTATGTGACAAGTTCTTAGAAATGTAATTTAAATTCATGTTGGCTTCTTATGGTATTGAAAACATTTTATGCAAGAAAATTTTAAATGTAACCATGTTAAAAAGGTCATGTGGTGTAAGTGAAAACATTTTCCTTACACCTTGAATAATGTTCATTTTTCTGAAAAATTGGAATGCATTTTAAAAATAAGTAACTTATATATTTTTATATTTAAAATATATAAAAAATATATTTATTATTAATTCATGTTGTGTTGAATTTATAGCTATATTTCCTTCACTGGTTATTTCATGGCACATACAGATTCAACATTCAAAACAAATGTGAACATTTAATAAAATTCAACTTGAGAAAAAAAAGAATAAACAACTGTACTTGGACACAGAAAAACTTACACAATTTCAAATGTTTACAATTCTTACAAAACAAGTTTGTTTGTCCTGATAAAAAATAATTATTAATTCATAAATACTTGTGAAGTCATAAAAGGTCAAATTATCTGATATTTTAGGAGACTTTTTGTTGTTTTTATTCTGCATGTTGGTTGCACCACATGACTTTGAGAGACAATAGTTTTTCAAATATTAAGAAGCACTAAGACAATTTTGTTAAATTATTTTTAGAAATTCAGACATTATAATCACGGGTAATTCACTGTATGAATTTCATTTTACAGCATTTTTGAATAGATGCAGCCAAAAAAATGAGAATGCCATTGACCCTTAAGGTGCTTCGCATTTACAGTTTCTTAGAAAAATTTCCTGGACGAAATCTAGTCACTCCAATAGGAATCCCTAGAAATGTGGGTTTTGCAAAAAAAAAATAAATAAATAAAAATCTCCTATACACAGATTTCACTCATGTTCAAGTTGGTCACATGAACTCACCGTGTTGACAAACAGTTACCTGGTTTGATTTCATACATCTCTATAAATCGCTATTAATATCAGACTTTGCACACAAAATTTCAGTAATATGACCACACCTTAACTCCGTAACTAGCCAAATTCAGTAGTAACCCTCATATACATAGCCTGGAGAACCTGAGAGTCTGTATCAAAGCACATAACCGGAAATCAGTAGGTTTGACAAGTTAACTTACAAACGTCACATCACAATAGCAACATACAATCGTTCGATACTTAGTATTGCGCAAAAACTATTTGTGACCCTGACCGACTACAACCAGATCAGAGAAACTCTGAACAACAGACATTCACCCTGGCCTGGAAATGAGGCCCTGGAGACAGCAGCCAATCAGGATCCCTCAAACAGCTCCATCCATCCTCGCCGAGGCCTCATGTGCGTCACCAGACCACGCGCCAATTCCCCTGAGACTAACAGCCAATAACACTGAGCTGATGGGAATAACAAACACACAAATAAAGGCTAGGCACGCACATAAACGTGTCTGAGTGAAAGGACGTGCCCACCCGAAATAAAAAAAAAACGTCTGAGCTTAGCTCGACACGCAGTGGCCCCTAAGAGTAAATGCCTGTTAAGATCTCGCACGCCGATCGCATACTAAAACCAAGCAATACCCCGATCCAACCGGCAATCTCTTGTCAGAGCCCTGACCTGCCAAATCCATCGCATGATATTACTATCTCAAACGACAGGGTGCAATACAAGGCCACCGCCATCCCAGGTCTGATCGCTACACCTGCTTCAGTACAAAACACGAAGACCGTCTCCCATCAGTCAAATTGACCACTCTAAAGACAAAGCAATAACGCAGTAAATTGTAAGGCGAGAAAGTCTCGCAGCAATCTACGGGTTCATTTGGGCCTGGCGGCTCCTGGAGCGATGCAGGATGGAAAGCCAGTTGTTTATTAGGAGCCCGCCTAAACCCTAATGCGCCGGGAGAGTGTGGAATCCACATCCTCAACGGTCCACGGGAGATTTGAGAGAGCCAGCGAAAATGGGTGCCACTCAAACTGATGTTCTATTTAAATAATGAAGCTCAAGCAGCATTGAGGGAAATATCTGATGAGGGGGCAAAGGGTCGGCGCTCAGGGGACAGAACGGCTGCCACATTTTAACTCTGATTTGCATTTATCACACAGAAAAATTGGACAAGGCACATCTGCCCCCGACTTCATAAAATCAGCATTGCGGATTCCTGTCATCAGAGAAAGGCACTTATGAACCCCTTTTAAATTTTACAATAATAAGAGTGAAGGTCGACATTTCAGCTCCCATCAGGCTCCGAGCATGTGATTTTGACTAACAAGTTTGAAATTAATGAATAAGGTCTTTACAGTTCATTCAATCCCGTAAGGTAAAGCATACATTTTTGATCATCCTCTAATTAAATCTAAACCCAAATATTAAAAATTACGTAATGTAGTGTGTGGTAATCCCATTGTGATTTTGGCCATTCTGTGTTACGGTAAGACTTAATTAACTGACACAATGCAGAATACTGTTACTGAAGTATTAAATCCCAGAATTATTATTAACCTTTAGATGTACAAGATGTGATACAAAACACATTAGGGCTTGAAGGAATAGTTCATCCAAAAGAAATCTATCATTATTTACTAGGGATGGGCGATATATCTCATGCGATATGCATGCGCATCTCGTCAGTAAAGCCGGTTCCTTGATTGGAGGTAAGTCCCCATCACCTGTTTTCAAATGGAGCGGCGTTTAATACACGGAGCCGTAGATCACTGAGAAGCTACGCAATATCGCGTTCATTATCGCAGATGAATCGCCTTCGACAATGAACGCGATATTGCGTAGCTTCTCAGTGATCTACGGCTCCGTGTATTAAACGCCGCTTCATTTGAAAACAGGTGATGGGGACTTACCTCCAATCAAGGAACCGGCTTTACTGACGAGATGCGCATGCATATCGCATGATATATATCGCCCATCCCTATTATTTACTAATGTCGTTCTTTTTCTTGTTATTTAGTCTGGCAGTCAGGTTTGGCGAATTTTTTTTCTTTAAAGAAATCAACATTTATTCAGCAAGGATGCATTAAACTGATTAAAAGTGACATTGTTAAAAAAAGATTTCTATTCCAAATAATGCTATTCTTTACTAAAATCCCTTAAACTTTCTATTCAGAAAAAAAAAACTATCACAGTTTCCAAAAAAAAAATTAAGCAACTGTTTTCAACATTAATAATAAGAAGAAATGTTTCTTGATCATCAAAACAAAATATTAGAATGATTTCTGAAGGATCACATGACTCTGAAAATTGGAGAAATTGGAAAACTGGAAAAATGGAAAATTGTTTCCATCACAAGAATAAATTACTGTAAAGGAATAAATGAAATTATAAAACATTCAAACAGAAAACTGTTCTTTCTGTTTTTACTGTATTAAAGAAAAGAAAAGAAAAGACTTAATGAGCATAGAAAATTTTATTCCAAAATCTTACTGACCACAAATTTTGAATGGTAGTCTACACTATTTTTTATAGCAGTCAAAATGATGGTAAAGCATATTAATGAATATTTTCTAGTTATCCTCTGATTCTCAAATCTCATTTAAGCATGCGCACATTCAAACTTGAAGAGCTGCATAAAAATTGTTAAACATCTCTGTTTGTGTTCAGTGGAATATAGCAAATAATGTGGGTTTATATCAACTTGAGGGTGAAAAAAATATGTAGTAGTATACTCACCTGCTCTAACAGTTTTCTGTATCTCTGGGTGGCTTGCTGGATGAGATCCCGGACTGTCCATCCTTCTTTACATGGGACAACAACACCAGTCCTTCCAAAAGTCACTGTCACTTTCATTTTTCAGTCCAGAAAGGGGACGATTAATCCCGATGTGTCCCTAAACAAACTCCAGCAATAGCAGCAGCAGGTGTGTGTGTTTGTGTATCTCCAGCAAGGATGCAAACTGGTTTTCTGCATCAAACTTTACAGCATCAAAGATGACATGACGCTATAGAAAGAAAAACAAATACTGTAAGTAAAACAAATAAAAAAAACTCAGATGTTTACTAACTAGAAAGCAGCGTTTACTAAACTTTAAAACAGCATGTTGATGATTGGGTAGACACTGTACGTTGCATAGCAACAGCTGGTGGGAAACTTAGACAAAGTCGTGCACTAATAAAGATATAAATACATTTTGTGCACGTATATCTGACTGATGACTTATTTTTATTATAGTTAGAGATGAAGATGGTCAGTGTGCCGTTTACTGCTGCTGAACTCAGATGGCTAACTGGTTAGCTCTGATCACATCACTTTCACTTTTTAAACTCTCTCCAAACTCTTAAAACAAGAAAATGCACCGAAATCAAACGTTAAACGCGTTTAAATACGTTTGCGTGTATTTCAATTGTACGTCAAACCTGTTTTGCACTTACTTGGCAAATAAAATATGGAGAGGCGAGCAGGTTAGCGGCAAAAAAAACTTTGGCGACGAGTTGCTGAATACCCTCACAAATCATGCGGTCATGCTGTCTTTATATAATTACCCACTTTACCGATGATCCACTGGACAGCCGAGCATTTACTAAAGGCGCTGGGCATGTGTGGATGGTGTTTGCATCAGTATTTTGCCCGGATGGAGTTGCATGTCTTGCGCCATTCCTGAAGTTCCCGAGCAGCCTCCAGCAGTGTTATCCCAGCATACAGAGCTGGGCCACACAACTTTATTAAAGGGCCAGAACACATCTGCACATGGACCACTGCAGGACACACGACACACTCAGCTTGCTATATGTTAACTACTGCTAGAATACCCTAACATGAACCCATTTTAAACCCAATATTCGCATTATGTCTTCTATAATACTGTGCTTTTTCCAAGGATAACCATGAGCCAAATTCTAATTATTTTTATACTATAGTAAAAATCAAACAGGGATTTTTAAATAAACAAATAACATCCATGATAAATTTCCTCATAAGTGTTCATCACCATCAGGGCCATTATTACGTTATCACCATTGGCCAATCAGAATAAAGTATTCCAGAGCGCCATATCGCTCATATCTTCTTGGTGGGGGAAAATGGGGAAAACACACACACACACACCTTAGGTTTGTGTGAATTGTGGAGACTTTCCATAGACTTCTATTGTTTTTATACTGACCAAACTCCATTTTCTGTAAAGTAGGCTATAAATAAATTACACAACATCGTTTTCAAGTAAAAATTGAAAACTTTTAATATATTTTGGCCATTCAACAGCATTTTGGGGCCTGAAAATGGGAACTTCTGAAAACGGGTTTCAAAATACTGTACAAGTGTTCTGAAAATTCTACCTTTTTTATCTCCATTTGAACTACAAAAATGGCAATTTATTAAAATGGTGACGTCATGCGCATGCGTATTACGTGTTCGCGTAGTGTGTCTTTACAAAGTGACATCTCCAATCAATCCACCTTATTCTTGCCGTAAAAATTGGGTAGAAGGGATACATATGCTGCTACTGGGCATGCGCACATCAGTATAGCGTAATTTTTGTCACACTTTACTTAGATCCTTTTAAGGGGTAGGTTTAGGGTTGGGGTAGTTGTAGACGTTAATAAAACACGGTCTAATAGTTAGAAAATTAAATTTATTGTTAACTTCGGGTTTCAGCTGTATCCCTTCTAGCCATAACCTAAAAATGGGTGCGGCCATTTGTAAATTTTATGGGTCTTGCTTCTGGTCTCATTGGCTTCCAGTTGTGAGTTGGTCATATAATACTAATCAAATTATGGCCTGTGATGATAAATTTAGTTTGCCAATAATGTTCTTGGTTATCTTTGATGGCAATGGTAATGGACATTGTTACGTTGTCAATTAGTAAGTCATGAAATTACCAAAAAATACAAGAAATTACCAAAAATTATAATAAATTCAACTATATGACTACATCATGTGTTAGCTGAGGTGTAGTAAAATATCCACATTTTATAAATAAGCTAACCTATTGATTATCGTGCTGCATTGTCATTTTTATACTCACATTGGTGTACCTTTTTTGGGTGTGCAATTTAATGTGACTCATAAAATTTAGTATTTTAATTTTTTTAAATTTGTTTGTATAGTATACTATAGTATAGTATAGTATATTTTTTGGCTGAATTTGGAATTGTACACTATCTGATAGTATTTCTGCTGTATAAAGATCCAGTAATTCACCAAAATGTTACGAATAAAAAAAAGAGAGAAAAATAACATACTGTAATAGAGTACATCAAGTTGCAAATATGAACCAAAGTGTTCTCGTGATAAGACAAACTGTCAGGTTGGGGCAACTTATCGCATATTTAAAATAAATTTATGCAGTTTATTAATTGTGATCTTCTGCATTCTAGAAAAATCAATCTATCCCTCCATCCTTCTGTGTATCATTCATCCATGGTCTCATCCATCCTTCTGTCCATCAATCTGTCTGTGTGTTGATCACTGTTGGAGAGGAATAATGGGGAAATGGAAACACACTCACTCTCTCATAAGCAATAAACAAAGTGTGCTGATAGATCAGTGGAACAGTGTAATGTCTGTTTTCTGGGTCATGAAATAAAACTTTCACTTGAAAAACTTTCAATTGCTAATGAGACCCCAAAGTGAATGCAGAAAACTTTGAGGTTGGTGTTGAATAATTAAAACATGTCCAATGAAATAATAATTTGCAATGCAGACATAATATTAGCTTGAGAAATAGATTTCATGAAAGAAGAATCAATGATAATTGTTAGACACTGGGGGCGGTTGCACCTGGAGCTTACAATATTTTATTGAACCTTGATGTTACGCAAGAGTTAGTTTACAATCCACGGTGCAAGAATAGCTGGGCTACATGTTTTAATTGTGCAAATCAATTAATTGAGCAGGCTGTGTTTACTGCAGAGATTCTTCATTCTTTAGGGGAATTATACTATCAGCTTTGCACATGATTACACCATCAGCACATTTTATTTTTAGATGCAAAACAAGCCGGGATCCCAAGATATTCTGCAAAAACAATTTCCATTCCATTGTGATTCCATTATAAACACAGCCCTCATTTATTTGCAGGTGAATGATGGTTGAAAATGTTCATTCTGTTTCTTCCTCCACCCATCACTTGTTTCTTTACAGCAGTCAAACAGCACCTTATCCTGTGTTAACAAAACCACAAAACAGCCCTTTTCTCTGCTCTCTTTTACTAATGCTGACTCTGTCTCCATGGACTCAATGAGGAATACAAGTTAAGGTTAGTGTTAGGGCATTGCTATTTAGGATTACAGGATTACAGTTAGATATGTAGAGAAATCAGCATGTTTTATGTATATCAAAAAAAAATCATCAGACATTTGATTACCAGATAGTCCACCCAGAGAAACCTGGGGTTAATTGCTGTGCTTTTAGAAATCGTTTACTTAAAAGTCTGTCATTATTTACACACCCTCATGTCATTCCAAAACGTGATTTTTCGCTGTGATTTTTCTTCTTCTGTGAAATACAAAAAATATATATATATATCTATGCAGCTGTTTTACATACATATAAACTGCTTAGATGTATTTATTTATGTATTTATTTATTTGAAGCTTGATGCACAAAGTAACTATATACTGTTATAATGTAAAGTAAATAATGACAAAAACCTTAAATTTTTGACTTTGTGGGGACAAAATTTCAGCTCTAACGAGGAAAACAGTAATAAATCATACAAAATTATTTATTTATTTATTTATTTATTTAATTAATTGTAAAAACACATATTAAGGTTAGGGGACAGAATATAAACATATATTCCCAGCATAAAAATATAAACCCAGCATGTGTGTGTATACAAGATTTGCTAAATAAAATTGTATTAAAAACTATCACACCATATATGCAGTATAGTGAGGAGTTCATGAATCAAATGGGATTCTTCCTTCTTTTTACTGAATTTTAATGAACAGTAATATCTTTATGCTGTGGTTGCCTGTTCTCTTATGTATGGTCCATCTGATAATACTTCTATTATCAAGCTAATTTGTTTACTTATTATATTCTTGCTGTATATTCAAAGCACACACTGCTCCTCACCAGAGAGATTATTCAAAGAGTATTTATATCTTATACACAAATCAATTACTAAAAAATAATATTTGCACATGGCATGTCATGTAGAATGTAGTATGAGGTTAAGTACGTGAATAATGTCAAACAGATATATATAATTCAAAAGCAGTCATTTTGATTAGTATCAGAAGTCAATGAAAATGATGAAAGTGTAATTTCATTCAGAGACATTTTCCATCGACTGAGTGGCATAATAGGCTGCTTTTAGACCTGATATGCAAATTTGACCTCCTATTTGCATGCAAATTACCAGCGTATATTTGACATTGGCAAGCAATGTGTTTACATTTCCTGGATGTGCAATATTGCTATCACTTTACAGCATTAGCAGTCATCTATGTCTATACTGCTGAATAAACATGCCAATCAGATGACTTACACACCTGCCTTAACCAAAAACACAAGATAAGTGTCAAGTGATAAGCAAATACAATCTCAAATTTAAAGCACAGCATCTCAAACAAAACAATAACAAATACCCATATAATGGAGGTTACATGTTATGCGTGTTGAGACTGAACATCTCTAATAGAAGGTGTGATTTACATGTATGGTAGGTCTGCATGGCTGCTTGTCTAGACCTGACCCCTGCAGATCCACACTCAGTGTTCTGCACGCATGGCCTAGTGTAAATGCACTCCCACTGTTCGCCAGAGACGGCGAGAACAAATCGATGAGTCTGTACAACATGTCCAAACCGTGGAGTTCGCAATGGGGGGTCATTGTCACAGAAGACTTCCCACTGAAACATTAGATTTTCCCCTTTAATTTCCAGTTATGTGGCGTTTTAACCGAACCAGCATCCATCTTTCCCTGGGATTGCCCGTTCAACAGAAAATGGCTTAATTAACCACATGGTGGGGGGAGAAGACACAACAAAGAAGGAGAGTTGACTATTTGAAGACAGGTTGTTTTTGTGTTTTCATTGACTGCATTTGGAATGGAATTCTAGCATACTACTATCTGAATACTGTGCAGTATATACTGCTTACTGCCTACTGTTTTTGAATAATAGAAAAATAAAGCTTCTTTATTGGCATCTAAGCTAAAATCATGAAATCATCTACATGGAATCTTCTATGCTACCATTCATGGCTGAACTGTCCATTGCACAAAAGGTTCTTAATAGTGGAAAAAAAATTCTTTTAAGAACTGTTGACTGAAAATTTCTTTGTGGAACCTAAAATGGTTCTTCTATGGAATCACTTTGAAAACCTCCTTTTGGAACCTTTATTTTTAAGAGAGTGTGTGCAAAAATGTTCAAACAGTATATGCTACAATTTGTCACATGACAAAAATGTTTATATTTAGCATTTCAATACAATTTGGTGCAAAACTGTCTTAAATTTTGGCAATTTGATCAAGTAAATGGCTGTTTAAGCAAATGTTCAAAACATTAAAAAAGTAAACATTTGTGTAGGATATAAGTTAAGCTATAAGAGGCTAATTGACTAGCAGTATGCTAAGCTAGCACACTGGGCGGTTAGCTTGCAAATCCTAAGCTTACTTAAAAACTAAGCACAATATATGTTTAATTTCACAATCTATGATATAGCCTATTATTATGTAAAAATGTCAGCAACATTAATGGTTACAACCAGTGTTGGTGGTAACGCATTTCAAGTAACGCGGGTTACATAATAAGATTACTTTTTTCAAGTAACTAGTAAAGTAACGCATTACTTTTACATTTACAAGAAAATATCTTAGTTACTTTTTCAAATAAGTAACGCAAGTTACTTTGTTTTCCTATATATTCACTGAAACCTCTCGTGTCCAGTGTTGAGAGAAACTGAGAGTATGTGCAGAAGCAGAGGCACTTCCTTCAGCCTGAGGCTTATTAATTTCACTCTTGGTGTGAAAGGGTCTTTGCAGTTTACTTAAATAAGCAAGCCCAGCCCAGGTGACAAAAAGTAATAATAATACATTTATTTTATATAGCGCCTTTAAAAGTTGCTTTCTCAAAGCGCTGTACATGAAAGTTTACATAAGGGAAAACAAAACAAAAAAATAATGCAAAAGTAATGTAATGCATTACTCTCCATAAAAAGTAACTAAGTAATGCAATTAGTTACTTTTTTATGGAGTAATGCAATACTGTAACGCATTACTTTTAAAGTAACTTTCCCCAACACTGGTTACGACATACATCACAAAGTACTTTTATAGGATTCCTAATCAGGTACTGAATTAAAATTTCTTTAAGGCTTAATTCATAATACACTCTCAAAAGAAAAGGTACAAAAGCTGTCACTGGAACGTATCCTTATTTACTAAAGAGTGCATACTAGTACATATTAATACCTGAAGTCTACACACTAATACATAAATGGTACATTTTAGTATATTTTGAAAAGATACTTCACCAGTGACAACTTTTGTACCTTTTTTCTGAAGGTGTAGCTTACTAGATAGTGTATGTATATAATACAGTATGTTACAGCAATAGTAGTATGTTAGTGAACTTTGGTTTTGTGTGAACTGATCCCCTTTTAGGCTTTCTACTTAAAACCACCAAACATATCTCACACAGGAATCAATGTTTCCACTTGCTTGCTCATAGATTCCAACCCATCATGCCTCTATGTGCTGGCACTGTGAGACAAAATGGACTTACTCAATAACAAATTCAATAGATAATCAGCTTTAGAAGGATGCAGACTACAGATTGCCACCATTCTTTTTGCTTTCCTCTATAGCCTGTCAAGGTAAATACAAAATAATCTCACTTACTCATGAAGACAGAATGCAAGAGTGAAATGCAGTTGCTTATATAGGCATTTTGTGAAGAAATGTTGAAGAAATACTCTCGGTTAGAGCCAGCATTAAAGCAAGCAGATGCATCATTCAGATCACGTCTGAAAGGAATCAAATCCGCAGTCATTTAGAAGACAGGATGTTGTTAACCACTTACATGTTATCTGGCTTCCATTAAGAGTGAACTAAAAGTTAACGTTAAGAATTCGGCAATGCTGAATATCATCCAAAAAGTTAACTGAGAAACAGCTGCAACCTCCCTTTCTATCTTAACCACATGTGGAATAGATGCATATGGGAATATTTCTCCAGTCAATGCTGGCAAGCTGTATCATTCCAAATAATGAATGCTATATGGCTGTGTGTATGGACACACCGCTTTAACAAAGGACAGTGAAGGAGAAAAATGTTTGTGACAGAGCTATAATGCAATGTAAGCTAAATCTAGCATTACTGAAAGGATTAAAGAGCATGAAGAAACACAGCCTCATTTCTAATGCACCAGGAGTCTGATGCAACACTGTAAATAATATGTCCCACAGACATCACTCTACCTCTGTCATTCTATATCTGCTTATTCAAGCTAAAAGGCACTAGAATGCACTTGTCCTCGATCTTTTTTCCATTATCTTAGCATTTAGTGTGGCAATAATATTTTCCACCCTTGTCTTGCACCTGACATCCCCGCATAGCCCAATGCAGATGCGAGGTCTTTTGTAATTTTTCCAGAGTCTTAAATGTTCCATAATGCTATTGACTTTCCTCTTTCTCTTGACTTTTCATCAACTAAATAGACACGTGTGAATATATTGGGTTTCTCACACTCTGAAACACAGCGCCTGAGTGTTACCGAGGAGTTATATTCACCGGGAGAATTGCAGGAACACGTACGCTTGCACCTGCGCCTAATAGACCAAATTAGCACCTTGTCACATAAGACTGAATTTTTTTGTGTGCATTTCCGCCTATCACTGAAGGTGTAGAAAATAGGCAGTAATTAAGTCTATCGGCAAAGGGGGCCTTTATGAAATTAATTAGGTGTATCGTAATAGGAAAAGAAAATTGTTAAATCATCTTTTTCTTGATTTAGTGGTGTGGAACCATGGCAGTGAGTCATATTAAGCAGGCTGCCACCATGTCAAGAGCAGGGAAATGGTGTACTATTATCACAACTGTTTGATGCTCTAAAAAATGTATTTATTCATCCTTATATGAGCTCATGAAGATTATTTTAGTTTTGGTGATTGTAAAACAAGATAAGAATCTCATTTCAAACAGAGCACTGCTGTTTTTCTGTTCAGTCCTGCAATTGCAAACCCTCTTGACCATTTCTGTCATAGGGACAATTCCCAGTTTTTGGTGCTGGTCTCTAGGTGAATCTGTCCTCAGACTGGCCTCCTTTTTACTGTATGCAAAACAGCCATCAAAGTTGAAACAATGGCTAATTTACTAGATATTACACATGCTTTTTAAAAAAGCATATATATTGTGCATATATAATTTTAAAAAAAGTGTGTGTGTGTGTGTGTGTGTGTGTGTACACATATACATATACATACATATATATATATATATATACAGTGCCCTCCACTAATATTGGCACCCTTGGTAAATATGAGCAAATGCGGCTTTGAAAATAAATCTGCATTGTTTA
>JAFVLL020032312.1:0-16687 GCA_021397915.2 Tor tambroides | reverse complement strand
AGAGGGCTCTTGAATCTGTCCACGCGTGAAAATGCCTGTACGCCGGGGACACGTCGCTCTCCAGAACACCTATCTGGACACCATCATCAGGAAATTCGACGGGCAAAGTGAGTTTCAAAACTTTTTATTTTCTTTCTTTGGGTTGTAAGATCAGTTATAGCCAGAAACATGCTATTGTAGTTTAAAACATCTGATATAGCATTGTTTATTGGTGTCATTGTTTATTGATAAATCGGGGTCTTAATGCGCTCGTGGGAAACTGTCAGAGCGGCCATTGAAGTGTGGACTGAAGGTCAGTATAGCCTATCAGTCTGAGATTTGATTTGCATGGCAGTTGATCATCAGGTGAGAGCAACTCAACGGACTCGGCTGATTTTATCTACCTTATGCAAATGCAATGGAACAACTAATCTATCACTAATAGGGAAAATTGCTAACAACCATCTGTCCTTCTGTTTTTCCATTCTTCTCTGTATGTGTGCGAGCGTGCACGCTTGTTTTTATGTATCTCGTGCACCTGCTTTGTTCATTCAGTCATGTTTTCTGATTTTACGCTTTGGAAAAAAAAGTGCATCACACGTAATTACATAACCTTAAGATCAGCAATATCAGTTTTTATTTCCAGTGTATACTATTTCACCACATTTGTCATGTATGCATGAATCTTCGCGCTCTCTATTTGAAAGTCTATAGGAAGAGGTATTTTATCAGAACGTTTCCAAGTTTTATGCACAAGAGCCCTTTGACAAAATTTCCTTTCCAAATCCTAATCTTTACTCTCACACAAAACTTAATCTGTAGCCTATCCTTGCCATAACTAGGCCTACTACCCTAAATCTAGTCTTACTCCATAATAAACCCAGAGCCTGGTTTATGTCTGCTCTATAAGGCCCTCAAGCGTTCTTCCAAATAACAAAGGTTATGTTATCTTAGTAAAAGTTTCTTTCAAACAACTGTAAATATAGGTTTTAGCAGGGGTTTTAAATGTGTAATTAATTATACAAGTTAGTTTGCTAACTAGTAGCTGTAAGGAGCTAACAAAAACAACAGTAATCTGCTCAAGCACTTTTCATTGGGAGGGTGGTCTGTCCATAAAGCATAACAAATAGGCTAGTATTGTTTTTATGTGCCATTTTATTATAGATTTATTTATCACAAATATGTGAGAGGAATCTTTAGTGTTTTATTTAAAAAGTCTCACATAGATGCTGTTTCATAACTGGTGGTGCTAATGGTGTCAAATTGCAGTCCTATAAGTTGCATTGCGTGAAACGAACAGATTTAGCCCTGAAAATTAACTTTACGTTTACATGTTATAAATATTTATTTAAAAGATTTTTAAAAATGATAAAAACAAACTATAGGCCTAGTTGTCATCACAATATACCTTTTAATCATGACCATTGCTTTGGCTTTGTTCCTGTGCACACTATTCATAAATCATGTAAAAATTATGTAAAAGAGGACTTTATTTAAACTAGTTTTGTAATCTTTAGTTTCATAGCTTTAGCCTGCACATATAGTCATTTGTCACAGTATCTTCTCCCTCTTCTGCATAGTTCTCAGTGCTATTGCTGTGTCTTCATCCTTTAAGTACACATGAATGTATACAGTTGAAGTCAAAACTTTACATACACCTTTCAGAATCTGCAAAATGTTAATTATTTTACCAAAATAAGAGGGATCATACAAAATGCATGTTATTGTTTATTTAGTACTGACCTGAATAAGATATTTCACATAAAAGATTGAATGTTTACATATAGTCCACAAGAGAAAATAATAGTTGAATTTATAAAAATTTTCCTTTCCAACAATGACTTTTTGAGACTATTCACAGTCATACAGTCATCATACAGTTATTGTTGGAAGGGTTCAAATACACAAAAATGCTGAAAAACCAAAGAATTGGTGGGACCTGAAGGATTTTTCTGAAGAACAGCAGGCAGTGTAACTGTTCAGTACAAACAAGGGACTCATGAACAACTATCACTAAACAAAAAAAACACAGCTTTGGATCGTTCAGGTAAACTACACAGTATTAAGAATCAAGGGGATGTAAACTTTTGAATGGGGTCATTTTTATAAATTCAACTATTATTTTCTCTTGTGGACTATATGTAAACATCTTTTATGTGAAATATCTTATTCAGGTCAGTACTAAATAAACAATAACATGCATTTTGTATGATCCCTCTTATTTTGGTAAAATAATTAACATTTTGCAGATTCTGAAAGGTGTATGTAAAGTTTTGACTTCAGCTGTATGTGCCAGTGCATATAGATATGTGAACGTGAGGCTGCTGCTCCTCCCTTCCCTCACTATCAGTTAAGGCTAAGTGTCATTTTGTGGCTGCTAGGCAACCATCTTAGTGCATTGTGTTCTGTTCCTGAAGTAAAAAGGCGATAATGAGTTTGATGCTGGGGGCATTAAAGTTCCTGTCACCAAACACAATTATCACTCAGAGATGAAGAAACATTACTGAGATTCAGAGATAAAAGCAGGCAGTTTGTGGGCTTGAAGTCTTTCACCCTTTAATATATAGAAATTTTAATTTGCTTTCTCTTCAGTTCAAAGCAGAACCTCTAACCGTCTTAAGAGCAAGCTGTGTTGCTCTCCACCTGTTGAAGCTGATGTGTGACGCTCTTGCTGCAAAAATAGCACAGCTGCCAGCAGATTTCCTGTTTATATCAAAGCAGTCGTCATAAATACAGAAAATGAGTAGTAGTACCATACAGGCAAAGGAAGGAGAAGGAAAGAAAAGAAAGACATAAAACAGAATAGCCAAGTATGTGGATACGTGTTCAAGAGTTTTCTTTTTGTCTTTTTTCTAAATGAGAAAAGTTACTTAAAACTTTCTGAAAGTCACTAAAGATTTTAATAAAAAATCATTTAGAAGAGTTTTCATCAGTGATCTCACACTTTTAGGGTGAACCCAACTATGCCTGCATTGAGGAGAACAGGGCTAGTCGACAGGGAAGAAAACTAGTAGTTATATATTTATTATTATAAATAAATGTGACCCTGGACCACAAAACCAGTCTTAAGTCGCTGGGGTATATTTGTAGCAATAGCCAAAAATACATTGTATGGGTCAAAATTACTGATTTTTCTTTTATGCCAAAAATCATTAGGACATTAAGTAAAAATCATGTTCCATGAAGATATTTTGTAAATTTCCTACTATAGATATATTAAAACTTAATTTTTGATTAGTAATATGCATTGCTAAGAACTTCATTTGGACAACTTTAAAGGCAATTTTCTCAGTATTTAGATTTTTTTGCACCCTCAGACTCCAGATTTTCAGACAGTTGTATCTTGGCCAAATATTGTCCGATCCTAACAAACCATACATCAATGGAAAGCTTATTTATTCAGCTTTCAGCTGATGTATAAATCTCAGTTTCGAAAAACTGACCCTTATGACTGGTCCAGGGTCACAAATAACAACAACAACAATAACAATACCAAAAATTATAATAATAATAATATGATTTGTTGGCTAAAACAATGTTATATATATATATATATATATATATATTGATTTGATATATATGTATTGAATTGATTTGTGTCTAACATTTTCCTGAAAAGTCTGTTATAGGTGGCTTGTTCAGTGGCAGGTTCCATTGTGACAACTTACTCCATAGACCAATAATGTGACAACATTCCCCACAAAAACTGTGTGTTAAAGGATTGGTTCACTTCCAGAATGAAAATATCCTGATAATTTACTCATCCCCATGTCATCCAAGATGTTCATGTCTTTCTTTCTTCAGTCGAAAAGAAATTAAGTTTTTTGTGGAAAAGATTCCAGGGTTTATCTTCATATAACGGACTTCACTGGAGGCCAGTGGGTTGAAGGTCTAAATAGCAGTTTCAGTGCAGCTTCAAAGGGCTCTACATGATCTCAGCCCAGGAATAAGGGTCTTATCTATGGAAACGACTTTCTTTGACTTTCTTTGCATGTTCGCTTTGTAAACAGTGGGTCTGTACTTCCACATACGTCACGCGTGACCTTTCCAATGTGATTACGTAATCCGTGAGGTCAAGCTAGTGCAAAACAAGCATTATTATTTATTTTTCTTTTTAAGAAAATGAGCAATTGTTTCGCTAGATTAGACCCTTATTCCTGGGCTGGGATCATGTAGAGCCCTTTGAACCTGCATTGAAACAGCAATTTGGACTTTCAGCCTGCTGGCCGCCATTGAAGTCCATTATATGGAGAAAAATCCTGGAATATTTTCCTTTAAAAACCTCAATTTCTTTTCGACTGAAGAATGTAAGACATGAGCATCATGGATGACATGGGGGTGAGTAAATTATAAGGAAATTTTCATTCTGGAGGTGAAGTAATCCTTTAAATGATGTTTATTTTTCTAGTAATGATGGAAGCGTTCATTTTTAATGACATTTTTTAAACTCTTTGTTCCTTACCCGACCAGATCGTAAATTCCTGATTGCCAACGCCCAGATGAAGAACTGTGGGATCATCTACTGCAATGAGGGCTTTTGCCAGATGTTTGGTTTCTCACGGGCAGAGATCATGCAGCAGTCCTGCATGTGTCAGTTCCTGGTGGGGCCGGGCACTATGAAGAGCGCCCTGGCACAGCTGGCACAGGCCCTGCTTGGGTCAGAGGAGCGCAAGGTGGAGATCCTGTACTACTCTAAGGAAGGTATACTGGGCTTAGCGAGATTTTCACTCACTTTTCACTCACCCAATAGACATGAGCAGATGCAAAATCTTCAGTTTTTCATCATCTCTTTCCATGCTGACAGCTACTTTCAGTTGTATGAGAAAGTGGTTTGGCATTGTGCTGACGTTCACATCATTACTATAGCAACCGATGCAGATACACCAGACACTGATGACACTGCTGAACAGCAAGATGCATTAAATTGATTAAAACTGGCAGTAAAGACATTTATAATGTTATAAAAAATGCTGTTCTTTACTTTTATAAATGTTATTCTAAACTTTATATTCATCAAACAATCCTAAAAAAAATGTTTCCACAAAAATATTAAGCAGCACAACTGTTTTCAACATTGAAAATAATAAGTAATGTTCCTCACACAGAAAAATCAAGGTACAGGAATGTACCTAAAAAGGTATAAATGCTTTGTCGCTCCAGCTGTACCCTAGTAGGGTACAGCAATGTACCTCAGAACGTTGGTACATTTTTGTACCTTCTTGTTTGTACCTCTAAAAGAACATTTATGTACCCCTAGTGATAGAAATGTACCTTTGTGTCCTGGTATTGTTTAAAATTACATCCTGATATTTTTAAATTTAATTTAATTTTTTATTTTATTTTATTCCACTCAGTTTGAATTCAGGTAACAAATATAACTAAGTCTTAACTACTATATAGCTACTTAAATGGTTTGAGGAAACCGATTGCCTTCAATGGTTTAAGTTCATCAAACTCAAAGCAATAACGTTACACAAGACTAAGCAAAAACACTGGTACAAAGAAATCATGACAAAACAGGAGAATTTTAAGTATTTATTGAAACACAACAAATATTTTCAAGCATAAAACAAAATCAGTGCGCTGTTTACTCAAAAATATAACATTTAAGCTATCTTCTCAAACTTTTCACCAAACAAGTAAAGACCGCACAAAGGAAATGTTTAAAATCCATTTGAATGTTAAATATAATTAATAATAATAATAAAAAACAGCTGCTAAATAATCTGAAACACAGTGGATAATTTTTATGCAAAAAAAAGTTTTCCTTACGATTAACAGCACATTCTATACAAACTTTAAGAGGTTTATATACTGTAACTAAGGGAATACATTAGTGCAAAAAACAGCACCTGTAAACTGACCCAAGACTTTGCAGACATCATCTTCAGATGCAATCAAAACATCCAGTGGGTTTAAAGACAATGTTCCCTCTTCCTCCTTAACAGCAAAGATGGTGACAGCCGTCTTCAGCACCTGATCAGGCTCCCTTTTCTAAATGCAGTAAAAAAAATTGTTAGTGTATGTCACCAAATATCATCATATTTAAACAAAGCGGACATCATATTTAAATTTTCATAAATGACAATAAAGGTGTGAAGGATCAGAGAAGTGTTTATTCAAAGGTATGTGCCCATTTAAAATACTGTAGTACTTTAATTTTAACATCCACTTTAACTTCCAGAGTGGTTTATCAGCAGGATTTTCCAATGTTTTAGAGCTTGAATTGAATTAGTTAATTTACATTACTATTTAATTTAACAGTAAGAAAAACAGTGCTTAAAGTGATAGTTCACCCAAAAATGAAAATTCTGTGATTAATCACTCACCCTTCGTTCCATCTTTGGAACACAAATTAAGATATTTTTGATGAAATCCAAGAGCTTTCTGACCATCCGTAGACACCAACACAGCTGAAATGTTCCCAGACCCAGAAACATAGTAAGGACATCGTTAAAGTCCATGTGACATCAGTAGTTCAACCACAATTTTCCGAAGCTACGAGAATACTTTTTGTGCGCAACGAAAACAAAAATAATGACTTTATTTAACAATTCTTCTCCTTTGCATCACCCTAGGGTGTAGGGCTGGTCGATGTATCGAACGCAATATCGCGTTCATTATCGTAGATGAATCGCCTTCGATAATGAACACGATATTGTGTAGCTTGTCAGTGAACTACAGCTCTGTGTATTAAATGCCGCTCCATCTGAAAGCAGGTGATGGAGATTTACCGCTAATCACGGAACCGGCTTTACTGACGAGTTGCGCATGACAATCGCATGCGATATATCGCCCAGCCCTACTAGGGTGCCATTATGGAGAGTATCACGGCGCATGCGTGTGTGTTCCTCTGCATTTAAACAAGGCTCTGCGCATGCATGTTCTACGTCAGCAGCACCACGCGCATGCATTGTTTACATATAGAGATACTCTCGATAACAGCAGAAGGCATGATTTGGAGGAGAAGAATTGTTGAATAAAGTCGTTTTTGTTGTTTTCTTTGCGCACAAAAAGTATTTTCGTAGCTTTGTAAAATTAAGGTTGAACTACTGATGTCACATGAACTGTTTTACCGATGTCCTTACGTTTCTGGGTCAGGGAACATTTCAGTTGCCTTGCTGTCTATGGAGGGTCAGAGAGCTCTCAGATTTCATCAAAAATATCTTAATTTGTGTTCCGAAGATGAACGAAGGTCTTACAGGTTTGGAAAGACATGAGGGTGAGTAATTAATGACAGAATTTTCATTTTTGGTGAACTAACCGTTTAAAGTGACAGTTCACCCCAAAATGAAAATTATCATCATTTACTCACTGTCATGTCATACCAAACACATACGAATATTGTTCATCTTTGGAACAAAAATTAAGATATTTTTAATACTCTCTCACCATTTTGTCAATCCATTGAAAGTTTAGGCAATCAACATTCAGCTTCAAGAAGTACATAAAGACAGTTTATCCATATGAATAAAGTGGTTTCATTCAAGTCTTCTAAAGACACAAAATTAACCGAGAAGCTTGAGCTGAGGATTTTTTATTATGTGTCAAAGCCTAAATTAAAAACTCTTTGAACCTTGAAAATAAAGATCGCCTAGAATTCCAATGGATAGACAAAAATGGTGAAAGAATATCAAAAATATATACATTATTCTGAAGATGAATAAAATTCATTCAAAATGGGTTTGGAACAACATGAGGGTGAGGAAACCATGACATAATTTTATTTTTTTAGTTTAAGACAACTCAAATGTTCAACTATTTAGTCATTTATGCTGATCTCAGCTAAAAGGTTAAAATGTTGCCAAATAAATATAAAGTTGTCCTGACATGTGTCCTACCTTGTGTGTCTTGAAAAAATCTGCTGAGTCTTCTTTCAGATAGATCTGCCAGGATCAAAGCTTGAATGACTGATGACATTATTGTCCCTGAAGACAAAATTAGGGAAATTTAACTCACAATTAAACAACATTTATGGACAGTTTATTTTTATGACTCATAAGACAACTTTCAACCACTACAAACTTAGCATTAGCAATTACCTGTCATCTTTATTAAAAACCCAAAGCAACTTTAGGATAGGTGAAAGTAGAAATATAAAAGATTCCCCCCCCCATCTATATTAGTTAAGTATGTAACTATAACTATAGAACTATAATCAGAACTTAAAAAGACTTCACTGGTATTCTTCTGAAACAACACACAATACAAAAATACTTTGACAGAATGATAGGAAAAGTGAAATATAAGATGTTATTCACTCCAATTCAGTCTTAATCAAAATGGTGGCACACTACATTGCATCAAACATGACTGGTCCTTAGATGTCATGATGTCATTCTTGTGGGATGTTAGTTGGGGTTTATTTTTCATTGGTGTTGTGTATTCACTGTTTGATCATTGTTTAAATCTCAATCTAATATTCACAAAAAAGTATAGTATCGCTTCAGAAGACTTAACATTTGTGCTGCTGGTCATTTCTGGTCATCACTGGATTTGTATTAATAGCAATTCATCAAAAAATAAAAACTGAAGAACAAAGTATTTAAATAAATGTTTATTACATGACAAATTACATCTAGTACAACACAAAAGCCCATCAATTTAATGTGAATTCTAATTACTTCATTTTAGGCTCATGACTGCAGCCGTCTTGTTGCCACCACCCCTCGCTGCCTTTGCTCTGAGAAGACTGATTTCAAAAGCATGACAACAATTTGTTAGAATGAATTTTAAATAAGACAACGTGAGAAGCAAATAACAGTCTAAAATGTTAACTAAGGTTAACAAAACAGCCATTATAAACGCTCCTCAGCCCCTTTGTTCACCGGGGCTTCGGCAGAATTAGCAAACTTCATCAGCATCACCAGATGATACTGACAAAGCGGATAATAAATAACGATTAACAAAACGTTTAAATGTATTGTAATATCGGGAATGTGTGTTTGCTTTACCTTGCTTCAGATCTGTGGCGGGAGTGACGGTTAGAGATGAAGAAGATGGTCTGTCGGCCGTCTCTCCAGTTTAAAAGTACAATTTGCTGGACTCGTTTGTGTCTGGCAGTGAGAAACGACAAAAAATATATATTAATTTATCACTGACAAACTGTTGTGTATAACATTGCATATTTAACACTTGCCGTTGATAACTTTGATGTAATGGCGCATTAGCTTCACGCTTCTTTGCTAGCTAATGTTACACGCATTAGGATAACTGAGCTGGTTAATCCTCAGATAAAGTTGACAATAAAACACAAAAGATTCAAAAGTGCTTTTATAGG
The DNA here is from genome assembly GCA_021397915.2 of Tor tambroides. Taxonomy (NCBI): domain Eukaryota; kingdom Metazoa; phylum Chordata; class Actinopteri; order Cypriniformes; family Cyprinidae; genus Tor; species Tor tambroides. Next base: position 7,428 of record JAFVLL020032312.1, on the reverse strand, counting down.
AATAAAGTTGTTCAAAATGCTTACCTGTTATTTTCCGTGACCGCGTCGCGGGCCGTCCTCTGTGATCCTGTGAGTGAGCAGCGGGGGATGTGCGGAGCGGACGAGACTGACTGAAAAATGCGCGCGGTTTTTGAAAAATACCCGGATAATATTTTTGCCCCGAGTAAAAGTAATTACTTTTAAAAGGATTAATGTAGGCTTAATATGAAATAGATTTATGTATTTATTATCACTTAGTTATGAAAGGTAATATATTACAGTTTAGTTAGGCTATTTAATTAGTTATAGAAGATATAAAGCATAATAACCTAGAGCCCTATGTTATACAAACGTGACTTCTCGAAAAAAAAACAATATTAGCAATCATGTAATGTATATCTGAAATCCCAGCTAAGTTTATAATGGAACTTATAGGTCATGCTGACCAAGAATAAGATGGAAATTTACCAGTAGCCTTTTTTATTCAATAAACACAAACTCTTTAAATTATGATTTTGTGATCTGTGATTTGCTGCATAATTTGCCTGTACCTCAAGCTTGTTAAAAGTACAGTTATGTACCCTTTGCTGTCAGAACTGATTTTGTACCTTTAAATTAAAACAAAGGTCCACAGTTGTCACCTTAAGGACCATATTCTGTACCTTACAGGGTACTTTCATGGCAAATGTACCTTAAGGTACAGAAACAATACCCCTATTTTTCTGTGTGCTTGAGCACCAAATCAGCATATTCATTTGAATGATTTCTGAAGGATCATGTGATGCTCAAGAAGAGTAATGACTGTTAAAAATTCTGTTTTGCTTTACTGGAATAAATAGCATAAAATATATGAAATAAATAGAAAAGAGTTTTTTTTAAACCATACAAACGCTAAACTTTTAACAGTAGTGTAAATAGAAAAAGCTTCCCAGAGATGTTTCCAATATGACTTGCCTAACAAGAGCTTAGTTTTTATTGAGAACTTTTGAATAGTTACCAGCATTTCACTGTAAACATACTCAGTGACCATATTTACACATCATCCTGTGATGATATCTTCAGTTTCAGACACTCTGTTTCCCACGCTTCTTGAAAGTACTTGAAAGTACTTGAATTTCAGACGTATGGATTCAAGGCCTGGAAAGTACTTGAAAACAAACATAGGTCCTTGAAAGTGCTTGAATTAAATTCGAAATAAATTTTATTAATGGCGCTATTTCAAAAATTCTCCTATATGTGCTGTCAAACAGAACGAAATGGCACTAATGCTTGGGGTAGAGATAGGGTAGTGCGAAAAAAACTTAGCGTGTGTTGATGCGCAGCCTATAGTTTCTTAAGCCAAGTGTGTGTCCCGCTCCCATAGACATTCTAATATTGCATATAATTTTCGCGCTATCAATATGCGGGCTATTAAAATCATATTTGAATGAGCGCTCGCAGTTCACTTTCACTTTCGATTTCGTGATCACGCGCACTCTGTGTAAAGTGAGCACATCTTACACCGCGTGCATAATTATTATGCACGTTGATATTCTGATCATATTTTTTTTCCAAGCACATTTTACCAAACCACATCAGTCTTAATAACTACTATTAATTTTGTGTTTAATCATTTATAAGTGATATATAATTGTCAATGAAGGCTAGAAGTGAACATCTCCTTATATTCAGGTGTGCAGAATTATTAGGCAGGTTTTCTTTTATAGATGAAATGAGTGAAAAAAGAGATTTAACTCAGACTGATGATTAAATCCCCGTGAGAAATATTCAAAACTCATGCAATACAGGAATGGGAAAGTTAAGACGTGACCACTGAGCATCGAAATGCTCAATGGGTCAGGAGGGTTAGACAAAAACAGGTGGAGAAGAAAAGACGCATGTTAACTGCAAAAGAATTAAGAATTAATGTGAAGAATTAGGTGTGAAACCATCAGGAACCATTTAGTCTCCAGTGCCACCATTTTCCAGAACTGCAACCTTCCTCGAGTCTCCAGAATTACAAGGTGTCAGGTTCTCAGAGACTTTGCTTGGGTAAATCACGGTCCTAAACAATGACCCTCACTTAATAAGAATAACATGTTGAAGTGTTGTGAAATACGTGAAGACTAATTTTTTATTGGCTTTATAGACAGATAAGACTCTTGAAGGACCAGCACCACATCCTCTTGTACCACTGTTTGAAGAATTTATCTTCCAGAATCTGGCAGTAAGTTTTAGGAGCTCATTTTTAGTCAGTCTCTGCAAGACAGACTTTTCAGGATAGGAGGTGGACTAAAAATGAACTCCCAAAACTTACTGCGACATGGAGCTAAGGAGAAAATGTAGAACTTGAAAAATAAGAAAAACAGCTTAGTGAAAAGTATTTACAGTTTAAAAGCAAATAGAAAGTCCTATTTTTTATTTATTTTCTTTATATTTGTTTTGCAGATTTGCACATGTGCGAGGTTTAAAATGTTCATGAAATATTTTCTAAAAATATTGAAGTTTTGAGCAGCTTTATGTTTTAGCACCTGCATTCCTCTAGGTCAAAGATGAAAAAATGGGATTTACAATAATAAGTGATTTGCAAAATAATTTTGACTTGAGTTTATTTATTAATGAGTAAAGTCTCTATTGAGAGAATGTGCAAATTTTTATGTTAACAGGTTTTACCGTGTTATTACAACATTTAACCACTTTATTAATTAAAAAATTGTGAAGTTCTTTCAAATTTAAATCTTGTACAAGAACTACAGCAAAAACCAGTTTGATGCGTATTTGATCAATATTTTAGAAATTGTATTTGAATATTACCAGTATTGACTTCAATGGATTTCTTAAAATTCCTTTGAACATGACTGCTCAAAACAGTCTAAATTTATGAAACCTACACATTCAAAACATTATTACTCTGAAATTTTTAATGTAGATGTTAAGTGTAAGTGAAATGTTAAGTACTGTAAGGTGTTTCATGACACTACATATGCTGGGGTGTGAATTTGATAGGTGCTTGATGTAAAATAAATGGTGCTTTAAAAAATCCTTGAATCTGGTATTCATGAAAGAGTGGGAACCCACATTCACACATAGACATAAACACATAGAGTAACTCTTTGGTGGAAGTTCACCCAAAAATGAAAATTCTGTCATTAATTACTCATCTTGTTCCAAACCCATAAGACCTTCGTTCATCTTCAGAACACAAATGAAGATATTTTGATGAAATCCGAGAGCTTTCTGACCCTGCATAGACAGCAACACAACTACCACGTTCAAGTCCCAGAAACATAGTAAGGACAACGTTAAAATAGTGCGTGTGACATCAGTGGTTCAATCGTAAGGTTATGAAGCTATGAGAATACTTTTTGGGAATGCGCCGCAGAGACTGACTGTCTTTACCACCTTTCTGGGCTTTCAACGTGGTAGTTGTGTTGCTGTCTATGCAGGGTCAGAAAGCTCTCGGATTTCATCAAAAATATCTTAATTTGTGTTAAGAAGATGAACAAAGGTCTTACGGGTTTGGAACGATATGAAGGTGAGTTATTAATGACAGAATTTTCATTTTTGGGTGAACTATCCCTTTAATACAGAGACCAGCTGAGGGCCTGTCTGTCTAGCAGAGCCGCCCATCCCTCATGTCTTTAGTCTCCTCAGACAGGAACAGATGAATGGAGTGGCTGCACGTCGTTAAGCCAGTGTTTGTGCATGTATAGCTCAGCTAGAAAGTAGACAGGTGTTCCTCAGCCCAGGAAGCGGTGCACTGATAATATTACCATGACAACAGGACTCCAGAGACTCACACCCCTATCACTAAACGAATGCACTGAGCTCAGATGCACGCATAGGCTGACATGCACATGCTCACACGTGCTGCCGTCCCTCTGTTCTTTTTATCCATCACATATTTTTAGTGGATACAGCATATCGAACTGTGTCACGGTTGAGCTGGAGACTGAACAGCACCTTTGTGTGTATGTGTGTGTGTGTGAGAGAGAGAGAGGGCCAGGTCTATATTTAGAGTGGTTGATGGCCTGCTTTAGTCAAGAGCTGAGGGGGGTCTGGCTGACTTTAATCATGCTGTTCTTTCTCCGGTTTTTCTGTCCTCCTTCCAGTTCCTCCCTTCTCATTCCTGCGACTCTTCCTCGCTGCTCTGCGTTTTCATTACTTTGGTTTCATCGTTCGTCTCCTTTATTGCCTTTCTGTTCATTGTCGTGTCTGGGTTAAAAGTACAACACATGACGTTTTGATTTCTCTCAAGCAGTGTGTCATAAAGAGAGTTTATCATTAAAGCCTCATAGCCAAAATATAAGTGACCTCTACATGTTCTCAGTGCATCTGTGTATTTGTCTGAGAGGTTTGAAAAGTAGGGAGTTTAACCAATTAGAAATGATCCTCAGGGGTGAAATCACTCATACATGAACCGGGTGTGGATGTTAAAAGGCAGAACTGCTGTCATCTGCTGTCATAGACTGATTTTAATTTGAGATAAAACAGCCACACAAGCTTTTCATCTACTCTACTGTTTAAACTGTTTGGGCTGGGTAAGATTTTTGAAATAAGCCTCTCTTGCTCACCAAGGCTGCATTTATTTGATCAAAAATACAGTAAAATAGTAATATTGTGAAATATTATTACAATTTAAAATACCTGTTTTCTATTTTAATATATTTCAAAGGGTAATTTATTTCTGTGATGACAAAGCTGATTAGTCACATGATCCTTCATATATCATTCTAATACATTTACATTTAGTCATTTAGCAGACGCTTTTATCCAAAGCAACTTACAAATGAGGTCAATAGAAGCAATCAAAATCAACAAAAGAGCAATGATATGCAAGTGCTATAACAAGTCTCAGTTAGCCTAACGCAGCACACGTAGCAAGGTTTTTTTTTTTTTAAATTATATAATAAATAAAAAGAAAACAGATATTATAGAAAAAGAATAGAGCAAGCTAGTGTTAGAGGGCTTTTTTTGCTTTTTTGTTAACTGTATAATAAATAAAAAGAAAACAAATAGATAGAATACAAAAAGATTAGAGAAGCTTGTGTTATTTTTATTTTTTTGAAAACAAGCAGTTAGTAAATGAATAGAGTGCAAGTCTAAAAGGGGCAAGTTTTTTTCTAATATGCTGATTTATTGCTCAAGAAACATTTATTTGTATTATTATCAATGTTGAAAACAGTTTTTACAGCTTAATATTTTTGTGGAAACAGTTTTACATTATTATAATTTTTTTTTTGGATTATATGAGGAGTAGAAAGTTTAAAGAACAGCATTTATGTGAATTTTTTTGGTAACATTATAAATGTATGTACTTACTTTTGATCAAAAGTAACTTACTTTTAATAAAAGTAATAATTTCACAGACAGGGAAGGTTGTCTAAAACTCTTCTAGTTGGTCATTTCATTATCTTTCAATTGTCATTATCTAGAGTGAGTTGTTAGTTTATGTTTGTGTGTGTGTGTGTGTGTGTGTGTGTGTGTAACCCTATAGATAATAAGAAGTTTGCAGAATGGATGGATGGATAGATAAAGGTTTTTCATTTTATTTGCTGTTTTGAATTAAAATGTGTACTTACTATTTTGAATTACAATGTTTGAAATGGGGAATTGCATTATGATTTTCTTTTACTTTTCATTCTTTTTCTTTTATTTTTAGTAGTGATAGTGACAGCGCTCTTTAAACTTGAAATAGTTTTAGAATGAGTTATAGATTTTAAAAATATTTAAATATGTAGATAAATATGCAAACTTTATATCAACGTTACCCTGAAAGAATGTGTTACAGCAATCCAAGGCCTCCCCTATTTATGTTTCCTCGTAATCATGGATTTCAGACCCCCCGAACAGCAGCACCTGTGTGTGGGAGTCTTATTGCGTGTTTGTGTAAATGTGAGTGTGTTTGGGCTACTCACAGCCCTCACATTGGTATTTATAACAGCTCTTCATGAAAACTAAACTATATTTGTGCTGTATTTTGTACTCAAACATCTCTGCGTGCTGATGTCTCTGTCACTCGGTTCATTCTCTTTCTCTCCTGTGTGTGTCTGTCTCTCTCGGCCTTTCAGGGACATGTAGGCCATGTTTGGTTGATGTTGTTCCAGTAAAGAATGAGGAAGGAGTCGTAATCATGTTCATCCTAAACTTCCAGGAGCTTTTAGACCCGTCCATGAAAAAAGGTGGCTTCAAACAGCGAATGACACACAGCTGGCTACGGGCAGGTGCGTGTCCCCCCTTTCTCTTGTTTGTGGGAGAGATTCTGGCCCTTTCTGTAACAGCCTTATAAGGTAAACACATTGACTGCTGTGCTTGGTGTGACGGTGCGTGTGTAGGTGTAGCCAGAGGCAGCATTTGATAAAGGTGGCGTCAAATTTTGGTTGCAGAGTGTTTATGTATGTGTGAAGTTAAGTATGTGTGTGTGTGTGTGTGTGTGTGTGTGTTTGTGTATGCCTGGCCTCCATTGTTGCTTTAACTTGTACATTAGAAACTATGACATATTTTGCTTACAAAAATAACTATAAAGTTAATAATAATAATAATAATAATAATAATGTAAATGAAGAGTTCAGATGCAAAAGCCTCTAAGTGCCATCTGAAATTTTCATCTAAAATTTGCATTTTTATCAGACTCCTATGTTTACGTTCAGTAATTTTAATCTAATGGCAATGTATAGGTCCTTTTCTATGCAATTAAAGTGAAATAACTGAACATAAATATAGGAGCCTTATAAAAATGCTCATTTTAGAAGAAAATTTCAGATGGCACTTAGAGGCTTTTTCATCTGAACTCTTCAAATATACAAGTTTATTAATGTATGAAGTTATTTTTATGTTTTTACATATATAAATGATTATCATTGTAATGAATTATAAATGGACAATTACATTTTTAGAATGAATTATAAAAATGCATATGCAAATATTAATAGGTTAATAATAATAATAATAATAATAATTATTATTATTATTGTTGTTATTGTTATTAATGAAATATTTTGTTATATATCATAAATATTTCAAGTTATAATGTATTTTTACATGTATTACTAGTAATGTATATAATGTATAAGCTTTTTGTTTTTAAATATATAAACGTTTATTATTATTATTATTATTAAGTTGTTAACAATACTTTTTAAATATTTTTATTAATAAATTGCATATTTTTAATAATTTTTTTTAACAATAATTAAATTCTAAAAATAAAATTGAATGTATATAAATAAATAAATAAATAAATATAGTAAATATAAATTATTATTATTTTTATTATTAGTAGTAATAGTAGTAGTATTTATTCAATAAATCTGATATTTATCAAAGGCTTTTATCAAATGCAACACTCCATTCATTACAGGGAGCATCTTAGGTTGGTAACGTCTCGGTTACGTATGTAACCCTCGTTCCCTGAAGGAGGGAACGGAGACGTCACGTCGGATGACCGACGAAATTGGGATCTCGCCAGAG
>JAFVLL020032310.1:0-22254 GCA_021397915.2 Tor tambroides | reverse complement strand
ATGAGTCCAAACAGCTGATAAAAACATCACAATAATCCACACCACTCCAGTCCATCAGTTAACATCTGGAGAAGACAAAAGCTGTGTGTTTGTAACAAACAGCTTCATCAAGATGCTTTTAAACTGTTGCTTCCAGCTAAAACTCAAGTCTACAATCTATAATTATTTTTTTCTCCCGTGAAAGAGTCATCTGTTTTGAATCAGGAGAGAAATATGCACAGATCCAGCACTGTTTACAAGCCAAAACAGCTCTGAACACATATGTGGGTGAAATGATTTGATGTTGAAAATGTCTTAATCATGGATTTTCTTTCTTTCTTTCTTTCTTTCTTTCTTTCACAAGAACTACATGAAGGACTATATGAATTAACTCTGTTGCATTAACCAAAACTGGGTTGTGGATTTTCAGGGCTGGATCCCGATTGTAAATGCTGAAATGAAGTGTTATTTTATGTGATTGTGAGTAAAAGGAAAGGCCTGCTAGTGTGCCCTGCATTTGTGGTCATCATTGCTCTGAAGAGTATAAACTATAATGTATGTTGCTTCACACAGTGAGTAATAGCTCTGCTAATACCAGTGACCAGTAATGGCTTACTTCTTCATTAAATTCACATGTTAGGAAGGTTATATTTAGCAAGTGCTATGCTCATAACTGAAGGAGATGAGATTAATTGGCTCCACTCTTTGCTTTAAATAAGATTAAAATTATACGGATGTATTGTAATTATGCATGTGTTTGTTTGTGTGAATCTCTGCAATGGCTATGTGCTCTATAGCCTTCTTTCTGTAAAGCAATTTCTTTTTCTTCTAAATAACTGCAATAAAATAAATACATTCTCCTCTGCTGACTTTGCCCTTGAGACACAAAACCTGTGTTAAATTCACTTCATTCTGTTCCTGTATGTACCCGTTGGGCAGACGGTCAGAGCCGCTGTGACTGGAGAAAAGCAGATCCAAGCAGAGGCATAAATTCATTTGTCTTTAATACAGAACATAAACAAGACACACCTGGAAAACGCCATCGTCAATATCTCTCCCACAAAATCACTTCATCACAGGCCACAACCACCACAGACATCTTTTAGATCAGAGCTGGAACACTTCATTTTTCTTCCTTGACAATAATGAATATGTAAATAATAATGAATATGTACAACAACAATAATGTTTTTTGTTTTTCTGGTTAAACAAAAATGGTTAAAAACAAATTAAATACCCTGCATTGTTGTACTTGTAAAGTGCTATAATTACCATCTGTTGTGAAGTACTATTTACGTTATTCTATTATAGCTCTTATCTGTGAAACACAAGTTTCTCAGTCTGTCTTGCTGCAGCTCCGCTCATTTCTGGTGTCCCACAGGGATCTATCCTGGCCCTTTATTATTTTCTCTGTATATGCTTCCACCATTTTTAGGTAAACGTTGTTTCATTTCATTGTTTTGCAGATGACACTCAATTATATCCACCATTGAAACTGAATGATTCAAAAGCCTTATATGCTGTTTTGACTTGCTTAACTGATTTAAAACTTTGGATGTCACTAAATGTTATTAACTTAAATGAATCTGAAACAGAGATTGTTCTGCTTTGTCCCTCTGATGGGTATAATATCCAAAATCTTAATCTGGAATAGTTGTCTTTCTTTTATAAACCAGAAAAAAGCTTTTACCACCTAAGGCTCTAGGCAAAAGTCAAGCCGTGGCTCTCTTTCAAAAATGTTCCTAGGACTAGACTAAAATGGTAAGAGGATCAAGCTTTTTCTGTTATCGGCACTAACTGTGGAACAGTCTTCCACTGTGTGTTAAAACTGCTCAAACACTATCTGATTTTAAATCTTTACAAACATATACAAACAATGTGTACTTTTTCTCCATCTTACCTGCACCTAGACACAGGTATACATGACTTTTTGTCAGCAAAAATCTGCCAGTCCACTAACTTTTGACAGCTTCAGGGCTTTTGTTTAAACTACAGATTGAACTACAGACAGTGGGATTGACAGAGGGGTGGCATTAAAATTCCAAAGTGCATTAAAGTGTGTTAAAGCTTTTGGCTAAATCGAACGCCAAGGCCTTTTTCTGTTTTCTCTAGTGAAGTAGCACCGATTTCAAAATGTTTTCTACTGTATAGACAGTCAAGCCAAGTTTGTCAACTGTGAATTTGGATGGCACTGTGTCTGCATGCTCTGGAAATTTTTAAGTCATTAGTAGGGTTGCAAAGGGTGGTAATTTCCGGGAACTTTCCAAAAACTCCTGGAAGATTCCAAAAAATCCCGGAAAGTTTCCAAAATTTCTGGAATGTTTCCAAAATGTGTTGGAAATTTTCCACCTTTTTGTAGCAACCCTAGTCATTAGTAATCCTTTTAAGTAACTAATTTGACATAAACGCCATGTTAACTGTGTGTCCGACAGGCCGTCACTGATCCAGCACGCAAGTCTCTGGGGCTTTAGTCCTGGGTAGAGGGATCCTCCAGACTGAGGGCGAGACTGCGGGATGGAGATGGAGCGTTACCTGGGTGCTCTGGCCAACGCCACCAACACCACCGCCACCCCGGGGTCGGCTTTCGGCGTGGAGCTGCTGTGGGCCGTGGTGGCTCTGTTGGCGCTGGTGACGCTGCTGACGGCTGTGGTGAACGGCGCTGTTATAGCAGCCATCTGCACCACCAAGAAGCTCCACCTCCCTGCAAACTACCTCATCTGCTCTCTAGCCGTCACTGATTTACTGGTGGCCGTGCTGGTGATGCCCATAAGCATCCTCTACATCACCACCGAGACCTGGCTGCTGGGGCCGTTCGTGTGCGAGGCATGGCTGAGCATCGACATGACGTGCTGCACCTGCTCCATCCTGCACCTGTGCGTGATCGCGCTCGACCGCTACTGGGCCATCACTAAAGCCATCGAGTACGCCCGCAAGAGGACGGCCCGCCGCGCCGGCGTCATGGTGGCCACCGTCTGGCTCATCTCCATCTTCATCTCCATTCCACCTCTGTTCTTTAGGCAGCGCGGGGACGGCACGGGCCCGCAGCAGTGCATCATCGAGCACGATCACGTGGGCTACACCATCTACTCCACGTTCGGTGCTTTCTACATCCCCATGACTCTAATCCTCATCCTGTACTCCCGGATTTACAGCGCCGCCAAGACGCTGTACCAGAAGCGTGGCTCCTCGCGCCACCTCAGCAGCCGCAGCACCGACAGCACCAACTCGCTGAACCACTGCCGCGTCACGCACGCCTTCTGCGTCTCCGAAGTCTCCACCTCTGACCACACCGCGGAGTTCGACCGCAACCACGCCGTCGTCCGCCTGCCGCCGGAGCCGCCGGAGCTGGACGAGAGGAACCAGATCTGCACGTCTCGGGAGAGGAAGGCGGCTCGGATTCTGGGGCTCATCCTGGGAGCCTTTATCCTGTGCTGGCTCCCGTTCTTCCTGAAAGAGCTGCTGGTGGGATTGAATGTGCCCAACCCATCGCCTCAGGTGTCCGATGCGCTCACCTGGCTGGGGTACATCAACTCGCTCATTAACCCGCTACTATACACCAGCTTCAACGAGGACTTCAAGCAGGCTTTCAAGAGACTGTTCAGGCGGAAAGAGCACACATAAGCACACATACAAACTTTACTGGAAAATTACCTGTAAATTACAATAACAGGCCCTTTTTAAAAATACCGGTAAATTCGTTCCGGCAGTTTACCGGAGTGAGAAGTTATTACATTAGCAGTAAATTACTGGAATGATGCTGTGTGTGAACGCAGAATGAAGATTACCGGTATGAGCATGAATGAGTCCAGAACACACTGACGTAAGACGTCTACTCTGGGCCAATCCAGAGCCAATGAAATTCAAACTTCAGTGGCTCTAGACCAATCACAACATTCTGACGCAGATGATGCATTTGCTCCACCCTGTCTAGTTCGGATTGAAGTCGTCTAATACGATGTCTCTGGGCCAAAAGCAGCTGCATGAATGTGAACGTTTGACATAAAAATGAAAACACTGACCGTGCTAGCCTTCGATATTTAAAAACACAAAACCGGGAGGCCAGCCGTTTAGAGGTCATTTCCGGTTAATGATGTCACAGAATTTACCGGTAATTTGTGTGAATGGTGCTTTACCGGAAAAAAGACCGAATGCCGTTGCCTTTGTGAACAGCACATTTTTGAATTTACCGGTAAATTCATTCCGGTAATTTTACGGTAATTTACTGTTATTACTGTGAGAAAGGGGCTATAGACATGCATCCGTTCGTGGGCAGCGGCTTCATTGGGTTCAGGACATTCTGGAACTCCATTTGAGCTGGAGTCGTATCTTATCTTAAAGTCTAGCGGCAGTATGGAAAACACATGACGCTGGAAGAGCTGATTACATTGTTTTAATAAAATCCAATGAAAATCCACTGCCTGCTTTTCTACAGCACATTATCATCTGATTACTGAGCAATGATGTGAAATGGCTTGACAGGTGTATGTACTGTTCAAACAAGAGGTTTGGGAGGGACACATCCTAAGGGCTCGTCTTGTGCTTTTATTATGTAACCAATAGGCTTCAGGTCATGTTCATAGAGGGATGGAGACATTCTCATGCTGGGGAGCATCTGATTGGTCAAAATCAGTGTAGTCATCTACATTTAAATCTGCTTTTCAGGAAAAGAAAGACTATACAAATATTCACAATACTAGTAAACTCCAGTACATTAACAGAACTCAAAACCATTAAGACAACTGATTACCTTCATTTTTTAAAGTTAATGAACTTCCCTCACAAAATTCATTATCTAGAACAGTTATATCATTGGCAGAATATAAAATATTACAATACAAGCATTTCAGTCAAATATAATTGATGCAATATGTCAATCCTTTAACACACACATAAAAAAAAAATCAACAAGCTAGTAATTAGACTTTAAGTCACTAGAATTAAGTCAGCAGATTTTTTAAGTACAAAGAGGTGTGCTTTTAAGTTAACTATACTCAATATGTCTCTTTTGTAATTTGTTTATTGCACATACCTCAAACATATTATTAAACTCAAAATCATTTGTCTTGAAATGCATTTCTTCAAATACATTGAGCACAACTAACTCCAGCTGTCTTCAGCTGAACAGTATTCTCTTCATGTTCCCATCAGCTGAAATGGATCATGATAATCATTGACTGACCGCTTTACTGTTTATGTAACTGCAGTGATGTTGTTGTGCCTGTTGTCCTTTTGAGGTATGTGTTACCACGCTCAGAACAAAGACACAAAATCTGTCACTGGGGCAGTATCCTTTAGGCACACATTTGTACCTTTTTTTACCCCTAAAGACGGCATATTAGTACCTTAAAGATACACCTAACGTGTACATATTAGTACCTTAATGGTACATATTTGCACCTTTCGAAAAGATACTGCTCCAGTGACAGCTTTTGTACCTTTTTTCTGAGCGTGTGGAGTGTAAATTCAGAGAGCATCAGCATGTGGTTTGTGTGTTGGAGGTCAAGAGCACTGCACTCCAGAGAAAAAGCAGACGTATGACATCACCTCTTTGGCTTTTTAGATGTTGATTTTGGATGTTACACTCACAACAGCACTTCTGACTGGATCTGTCTAATTGGCAGATTTAATCAGCTCATAGAAGGGGTTTATTAGTCTGTGAGGATCAGAGCCCAGTGGTGTCAGGAGGACCCACACAGACAACACTCCACAAACCCAAAATATCAAAGAGACTACACTATGAGTGCATTGTCTCTGTGGAGAGCAGTGTGCTTGAGCTCTAACACACACACCACAACGACAGGTCACAGAGTTACAAAACGCTCTCTGAATTTACAAGTAAACTTAAAGAGACAAGTTCATTCAATTCAAAAGCAATAGAAAATTCTGTGCTCATCAAGGTTGACTGGTTTCAGCTAATTTGTATGATTTAATTTTCCCATACTCAATACAATAGATTAGTTTGAGCACTGGGGTACAAGCTAAAAGTCCATTCCACATTATAAATTTCCAAAACAAACCATGGTGTCTCAAGAGCATCTCTCAGGCCAGGTCTCAGCGTGACCGTGACCCCCGTGACCCCTGAGACCCCTGCGCAGTCCTTCTCCAAACACGGCTGCTCAGGAGATGCTCAGTGTTTGAGTGTGGGTTAACCACAGAAACAAAGAGTTAACAGAGACTGGCGCAGATTTCACACTGTTGGGTTTTTAGAGAGAAGAGGCTAAAGACTGGACATTTAAAACATGTACATTACCTGCTAAAGTTTGGAATAAAAAGATTTTTGAAATGTTTTTGAAAGAAGTCTCTTCTGCTCACCAAGGCTGCGTTTATTTGATTTAAAAACAAATTGTAAAATTACTGTTTAAATTCTTTGAAATTACTATTAGTATTTAAAATACGTGTTTTCTATGTGACTACATGTTAAAATGTAATTTAAACAGTTGTGCTGCTTCATATCTTTCTGGAAACTGTGATACATTTTTCTTTTTTAATTATTTTTCAGGATTCTTTAATGAATGGAAAGTTCAAAAGGGCAGCATTTATTTGATATAGAAATCTTTTGTAACATTATAAATGCCCTTACTGTCACTTTTGATCAATTTAATGCTTCCTTGCTGAATAAAGTATTCATTTATTTTGTTCTTTATTTCTTTTTTTAATCTTATTGACCCCAAACTATCGAATGATTGTGTAGCACAACTGTCTTCAACACTGATAATAATCTGAAATGTTTCTTGAAAAAAAAAAAAAGATGGCAATGGTGCTTTACCACAAAAAAAAAAAAAAAAAAAAAAAAAATATATATATATATATATACACACACACACACACACACACACACATATGCGTGTGTGTGTGTGTGTGTGTGTGTGTGTATATATATATGTGTGTGTGTGTATATATATATATATATATATATATATTATTTTATTTTATTTTTTTATTTATCAAATAAATGCAGCCTTGGTGAGCAGAAGAGACAAAAACATTATAAAATTCTAACTATTTCACACTTTTGGCCAGCAGTGAATATGCTTCTGAAAGTGAAGGCTATAAAGCTAACACCCACACACACACACACACACACACACACACACACACACACACACACACTTGTTCTGCTATCCTTGTGGGGACTCTCATAGGCATAATGTTGTTCTGCTGTACAGACCGTATTTTCTATCGTCCTACACCAACCCTACACCTAAACCTACCCCTTACAGGAAACTTTCTGCATTTTTACATTTTCAAAAAACTTCATTCTGTGTGATTTATAAGCTTGTTTACCCGTGGAGACCTCAATTTAGGTCCCCACCGTGACACAAGTCCCCATGAGGCTGTGTGTATTCAGGTCTAAGTCCCCACCAGGATAGAAAAAACAAGTACACTCACTCACACACACACTCACACACACACACTCACTCACACACACACAGAATAAAAGCCAACATTATAATTTTGATTGTAATGATTTCTTTAAAGATCTCTACTTGCTGCATTCTACACAGCCAAACATTTTTACTCTTAGCTGAAAAATGAATTATTAATATATTATTCAGTCATCACAACACAACCCAGCACATACTTCAAAAGCAAAAGTAATAAAGTTAAGGCTGGGTCATCCTGACCATGCAGTACATGTTCTTATGTGTTCATATGTGTCTTAATAAACAGAATAAAATAAAGATACGAGTCATATTAGTTATCTTTCCTTTATCAGAAGTGGACAGAGAGGTGAATCTGAGATCACTTCTCTAATCTGGCTGGAGTACTCATTATTGTCTGACAAAACTTCATTCAGAAAGATCCCATGCAGGCGTTCCTTCATATATCTTCCCTTGAATGTTTCAAATAAAAGATGTTGGGAATATTGTTTTCACTGATAATCAGTTTATCTGGTTTTTTCTTTTGTAAAATCACTTTAAATAGGAAAAGACATCAGGAAGTGGTGGTTAGTTTGTGTCAAACCTTCCATCTGTTTGACGATATTAAAATGCCATAACCAGGCTATACTAATACAGATACTGAGAAGTATTTTTGTTGTCGTTGTTAATGAATGATCACGCTATGTTTGAACAGTACAGACTGCTTTAAAAGATGATGAAGAGCTCACTGACAATGAGTTTTTTTTTTTTTCTGTGGAACATAAAAGAAGATATTTTGAAGAATGTGGGTAACCAAACTGTTGCTGGTAGCCATTCATTTCCATAATATGGAGAGAGAGAGAGAGAGAGAGAGAGAGAGAGAGAGAGAGAAAGTAAGTCAGCAGAAACCATCAAGTATTTGGTTAGAAACATTCTTTGAAATATCTTCTTTTGTGTTTAACAGAAGAAAGAAACTCAAACAGGTTTGGAACAACTGTGAGTAAATTGTAAATTTGTGGGTGCACTGTCTCTTTAAGACTTGTAGGACTATCATATAGTTCATATCATTTGCTGTCTCTCATGAATTTTCTCTACTGTGGGTCTGTCAGTTTCCAAGTGTTATTTTTTATTTATTTTATTTTTTTCTGGTTTAAGAAACTGTGCTCACCTTTGCTTTCTGTACAGTTTATCTAATGGAAAGGCCTGCATTTCTAAGGGTTAATTGTCTGTTTCTTTGTTAATTGCTTTTATAACTACACAGTACTTCATGCAGGGCATTAGTTTATTACACCCAGTGTCCAAATATTTTGTGACCACTGTTTACAATGTTATTTGTGACCATGGAGCACAAAAGCAGTCTTAAGTAGCACAGGTATATTTGTAGCAATAGCCAACAATACATTGTATGGGTCAAAATTATACATTTTTCATTAGGATATTAAGTAAGGATCATGTTCCATGAAGATATTTTGTAAATTTCCTACCGTAAATATATCAAAACTTAATTTTTGATTTGCTGAGAACTTCATAAAGGCGATTTTCTAGATTTTTTTGCACCCTCAGATTCCAGATTTTCAAATATTGTCCAATCCTAACAAACCATACATCAATGGAAAGCTTATTTATTCAGCTTTCAGATGATGTAGAAATCTCAATTTCAAATGATGGACCCTTATGACTGGTTTTGTGCTCCAGGGTCACAAATTATGTTACAAAACGTAAATGAGCAACGCTTGACCCGAGCGCAGCGCCGTCGGTGGTGTCACGTGACTCGGGCAGTACGTCAGCACGCATGGTGATCAGGCGTCACGTGACGCGCTGTGCGTACGCGGCGGAATTGGAAGTGAAGATGGCGGACGAGGAGGCCGAGCAGGACCGCAGCGACGCTTCCAGCGCTTTAAACGCACTCTCGACGCGACTGGGGGCCATGGCGGCGGCTCTGAAGACCAGCCAGGAGTCTCCCGACCAGCGAGCGTCGCAGTACTGCTATGAGTTCTGTCAGGTGAGCGCAGATTGTCCCTGAGCTGCACTCGTAAACACTCGCACACAGCGACAGTAATGCAGTAAACACGCTCCCTGGCGACCTAGCACGGGTTTAGACGGTGCTCTGCCGTGCTAGCGTGTTTACAGAGGCTCAGCCGGTCACTCGGCGTCGATTTTGAGCCTCGTTCAGCTCCTGTGTGCATGATGCTCGGGACTGTAAACAAGCACGCAGCGCACGCACAGCTGCAGAAGCTAATAACTGATCACCGCCATCATCTGTCACTCACTGCACCTCGGTATCAATAGCTAGCAGCATTATAATCTATCCTTCACTGCGCATCATCGGACAGTTTTCCTTCCTGCACATCTTCCTCCTCCTCATCATCCTCTGTCTCCCACTGGACATCATTATAGTGCATTGCTAGCTACACAGGTCACCATAATCTGTCACACTGCACATGAAAATAAAATGCAGTGCATTGAAATGCATGAAGTTTTTGTAGATAATAGTGATGTGCAGATCCTCAGTAAACTTGCAGTCTTTCATAATCAGCATATAATGATATGCAGTGATTGGCAAATTATAAAGTGCAGTGATATTGCGATCCAACATTCACTTCACATCATTATGACCTGCCACTTTCTGCCTTTCGTTATCATCATCATCATCATCATCATCATGATGATCTGCAGTGATTGGCAGATTATAACACACACTGAACATGATAATCTGTCACTTTCTGCATTTCAGTATCAGCATGGACTATATAATCTATTATAATTTGCAGCATCATCATAATCTGACACTCACTGCATGCCAGCATAATCAGGTGTTAGCTGCTGGGGGTGTAACGCTACACAAACATGACGGTTCGGTGTGGTTTCAGTACAGCAGGAGGAAAACTGAACAATTGTTTTTAATTAAACAGTGTTTTATTGAATAAATAGACTAGCTCTTCAAATAAATTCAGTTATAATTAAAAATTCTTAGGGATCTAGCTCAGCTTCTGCTTTAAACTATAGGGAGCCCTTTTACTTTACTATAAGGTTACAATTAACAACAGAGCCCAAACTTCAATTCAGTTGTTATTTATTTTCAAATATAATAATCAACGCTCAGATTTAAAAAATAAAGTATGCAAACATGTAAATTGCACTCAATGCAATTTTTAAAATAACTTTTAAATGATAAAATTTCTATTTGTGGCTGAAATATGTTTGTTTACCCAGTGGCTGTCATAATTTGTTTCATAACAGATTTATAACTTACATTAGCTTACATTAAATAATTAAGACCTCACTAACAGGTAAAGTAAACTATAATGAGTATATAGTCTAATATTTGGTGAAATGCTCTTCTGTAGACTTCATTTCTCTAGTGAACTAACGAGCTGTGTACACTGATGACTTGCCTGATCTAAATGAAATGTTCAAGACATTTTGTTTGCAAGCTGTTTTACTGACGTCTTTCCACACTATTGATCAGTTACACGAGGCGTGAGATGTTCATTCGTGTTTATTTCATGTTAAAGCTAGTAAAGCGGTTTGACTGAGGAGTTTATACAGCAATCTGTCTCGCCTCGTCAAAGACCGCCAAAACTGCATTTATTGTCTGAATTAAATGCAAAAATGGGCAAAATTTTAAAGATGAGACTTTGTTTCCTATCAAAGTAACAGTATGTAAAACTGGAAGATTCAGTGAAGCTATGCTCGCACGGTGGTTACAACAATGCTGTGTTTGTTCTGTACACGTATGTACCGAACCGAAAGACCTGTTCTGGCAATTATCAGCGAATATATGTTGCACAGCGCTGTGTCACAGACAGCATTCATCAGCTTAACTTCAGAGGAAGCACTAGCTGTTCACTGTCTGTTTGCCTGGAGAGCTCTGTGTGTACTTTAGTTGAAGTTTATTTTTCCGTTGCATTAAGTCCTGTGCTGGTGGTTGGCTCTGATGGTCCACTGACCTATATATATCTGTTGTGATGTTTCTGTGTGATGTTCAGATGTGGGTGTGTGGTGTTTCGTCTGTTCTCTGAGCTCAGGATGACAGGGGACTGCTGTTGTTCAGGTTGTTGGAGGATATCACAGTGCTGATTTGAGGGACACCTCTGATCTTGAGGGAAACAGCAGGGACATTTCTGGACCGTGAGCAGTCAGACTGTGTGTGTGTGTGTGTGTGTGTGTGTGTGTGGGGAAAGACAGAGAGAGATTTTAGACGGTGAACAGTCTGTCCTCATGATATATAGGCCTAATGACTAACAGTAACTATTGTTTACCCAGTAAACCCACACTCGAGTTCGGCTCCTCTGCAGACTACAATCATTCAGGGTTTGTACGTGAACGATTGTTTCTAGTGCAGGATATTTCTGATTGATTTGTCATGTTCAGCCGGTTTAACTGATGCTTTCAAGACGATCACAAGTCACTCTTGCAGTCTCTGTTGGCCTCTTTTCATTCACAGATCCTGATAAATTTTGCATGTTGGCCAATAACCATCCAATATCGGTGTGTAATATCTATTTCTCCCTAATTACACACTACTGCATTATAAATGAGGTTGTCACATTTTGATAAATTATGATTAGTCATACAGTAATTATGATTAATGGCATAATTGTCTTCATTAGTCAATCACTACTTATTTTACCTATGATCAGACAAGAGTCTTTCATTCATATTTAGCTTGTAATCACACAGGCCTGTATGATTTCCTTTGAGAAATTCATATTTAAATTATTATGTCATATAAATATTTAAATCAGCCTTTTAGTCAACTTTAGATTTCAGTGACCATAACATCTGTCATATCAATGCAGGCAGGTCTGATGATTCAGGGATAAATGCAGCTTGTGTCCCAATGAGATCTGCACCCTGATGACCTTTGACCTTTAGAGTCTGGTCTGCTGTGATGGCCGTCACACTCCTGATGAGACGTGTGAATGTCTGGCATTGGTTGTAAATATACGGTGAAATGGTTAATATGAGCTCTCTAGCGATGTCAAATGTCCTGCTGCTCCAGAACCGAATCACTATCAGAGTAGCAGTCTGTCTGCACCGGTTTCTTTCATGTGTGTTTGGGATGCATGATTTATTTTGTATATGAAGGAGTGTGTTCAGTCTGGCATTCTATTATAAGTTTATTATAAATGCAATAAAATGCAATGCTTACACGAGTGACTTGAGCGTCTTGTGAAGAGGATTTTTTGTTTACCATTCTGCTGTGTGTCCTCCTGCAGATTGACTAGCTGTTTTTGACAACACTTGACACAACTGTTAAAAACTAGTGAATGTGTACATAGAAGAAAATAGAAAGTGTGCAGATGTAATAAGAATGCAAACTGCCCCTTAATGCATGTTATAAGCACCTAGTGCCAGAGCAATCGGATCGGAGCAATCACGTTTGTAACTGTGATTCAGGTTTTGCAGAGCTAGAGATGCATTGGTCAGAACCAGCTCCAAACATGCCATCAGCAACCTTTTCATTTATTTTATGCAACCTCTGTCCCGCACTTGCACACAAAATGCATTGCAGTCATTTGTCTGGAAATATTACAAAGCCTAAACAGAGGCCAGAGAGGCAAAGAAGAGAGCAGAGAAAATACTGTGGCAGGCAGAGCAAGATCACCGTTCACAATGCTCAAAATATGGGTGGAAAGGCCTAAATATTATTACTGATGGTCTTCAGAAACGTTTCAGTGACTTTTCATCTTATCTCCACTTAATACCTGTTAAAAGTATTATTTATAAGCTGTAACCAAGGAAACACTACAGTGCTGCTGTTTTATAAGCACATTTTTAGTAAAAATATTTCACATTTTTAGCAAAAGTTCACAAGCTAAAATTTGACCATTCTGTTTTGCTTTAGATCTTGAAATTATACATTGTAATGTAAATAAAAGAGAACTGCTCATTGATATCGGCCATGAGAAATCAGAATCTGTCCGTCCCTAGTGTTCACTATAATTGAGTGCACTTGGAAGTGAAACTTCAGCTGGTGTTGTATAACAAGTTTATTTGTATGTTGATTTTTCAGCATTTTCATAAAAATATAAAAAAAATTCAATGCACTCTTACAAAAATGGCTGTAATTTTTTTTTGAAATGGAAGCATTTTTGTGGTGTTTCCACCATGCACTGTAGGGACAAGTGTGGAATTTGACTGAAGTCATTTCCAGCTCTGGATAAGCATCAAAGCGGAGAACAGGAAAATATTTGTGTTTCCAGACTCTTGCCCCTATTCTTTTCTCTGACATATACAATTGAGGATTCTTAAAAATTAATGTATCAAACAAGCAGAGTGTTTTCATGGGATTTGGAGCAGGCAGCCAGACATTTAGAGATCATTTAGTGGTCGTTTAACATGATGGAATGAATGTAAGGTGCATGTATTTATTTCACTACACCATTTGTCTGTCACCATTCACAATTACAGCATCAAAGTGATGTGTCAGATTATGCAGATCATTATAATAACAACACCAGAGTGTTTGGGCATTGCCATGTGCGCTGTGTGAGCTGGAGCTGAAGAGTAAATGAATGACAGTAAACTGAAGCGCTTTGGAGTGAATGAATGAACCCAACACCTCGTATATGAGATTAAATCAGATAAATACAAAGTACAAGTAATGCTACAAAACGATGCTATGTTTGATGTTATGTTTGTGACAGATTGGCACTGCAAGTCTTGCACTTAACAGAATCTTTTTTTTAATGTCAGATGATCATTGTTTTCATGATCAATCGTCACTGTCTCTTTCAAGTGTCATAAGTGTGCTGCCAGATGAGGGCAGGCTGGTGCTGTTGTTGTATTGAGGTGGGTGTTTGTGCTCGTTGCAGACACTGGTGGAGTATGCCAGTCTGTGGAGGATTGAGGAGGAGCCGTTACCAGTGCTGGAGGTTTACATCATTGCCCTGCTGAGCTTTGCACAGGCGTCCCCGTACCTTTCTGCCCAGTGTGAAGAGGTGCCAGTCGTGCTCGAGAGGCTCTCGCTGTAAGTATGCACTTGGAAAAAAGCTGATTATCTGTCTTTTCCTGTTATTTTTTACTTTGTTTTTTGAGTTTAGAAGTATTTGTTGCCTTTCTTTCTGTAGGAGTTGTGCAGAGTTGCTGCTTTCTCTGCCCCGGAATATCCCAGATGCATTATGGGACAGGTTCAGGTCATCTGTCCAGGTAAATTTGCCAGACTGAAGTTCTGAGATACTAGTATTCGCACTGGTCAGCTTTGATGTCTTCTACTGTAAAATCCTAAATCATTAACTTCATAGTCAACAACAGTTGTGTCCTTGGAGCACAAAAGCAGTCTTCAGGAGCACAGGTATATTTGTAGCAATAGCCAACAATACATTGTATCGGTCAAAATTATCCATTTTTCTCTTATGCCGAAAATCATTAGGATATTAAGATCATGTTCCATGAAGATATTTTGTAAATTTCCTACTGTAAATATATCAAAACTTCATTTTTGATTAGTAACTTCATTTGAACAACTTTAAAGGTGATTTTCTCAATATTTAGATTTTTTTTTTTGCTCCCTCAGATTCCAGATTTTCAAATAGTTATGTATGTTTCAAATATTGTCCTATCCTAACAAACCATACATCAATGGAAAGCTTATTTATTCAGCTTTCAGGTGATGCATAAATCTCAATTTCAAAATATTAACCCTTATAACCCTTAGGTCCAGGGTCACGAATGCACATTTTCCACTGTTTTATTTTGTGTGCTGTCATGTGTGTGCAGATTGCCCATCCTCTGGTCCAGGAGAAGGGAATCAGCAATCTGATGATTCTCTCCACCATCACACAAGAGCAAGGGGTCTGGAGCAATCCCACGCTGCAGGGCATTCTCACCAACGACATGCCGCCGCAAGAGAAAGGTGCTGTTCGTTATCCTCAGATCGGTTTGAGAATCTGTTAAATAACGTTTCTCTCTTCTTCAAATATGACCTGACAACAGAACTGACATGTTGGCAGAGTTAACCTGTCAATCTGCATAACACCAGCATTAAAAAATGTGTTTATTTTTCTCTGTAGTCTGTGAATTCCTCGCTCTGGAAGGACAAACGCTGCTGCGGATGCGAGTGAAGCACCTGATCAAAGAGAGCTGTGTGGATCAGGCTGCGTTGCTGGCCAAAGCCTGCGCTGAGCTCTCTGAATTTGAGGAGAAGGGACACTTTAAGCAGATGTACCTGGTTTGTTTGTGCACTGCTGCTCCCCAGGAGGTTGTAATGGAAGAGGTAAGCCAGTGGACTGTTTACTGAGCATATACACTACCAGTCAAATGTTTTTGAACAGTAAGATTTTTAATGTTTTTTTTAAAGAATTCTCTTCTGCTCACAAAGCCTGCATTTATTTGATCCAAAATACAGCAAAAACATTAACATTTTGAAATACACTAGTCAACATTTGAAGTGGATCAAAACCTTTCATCAAAGTTGTCCTAAAACCAAAATGCGTTCTTGTCTTAGGACAGCTTTGATTAACTTTTTTGATCCACTTCAAATGTTGACTACTATATTTTTACTAATTAAAATAACTGTTTTCTATTTGAATATATATATATATATATATATATATATATATATATATATATATATATATATATTAAAATGTAATTTATTCCTGTGATTTCAAAGCTGAATTTGTTTAGCATCATTACTCCAGTCACATGATCAGAAATCATTCTAATATTCTGATTTGCTGCTCAAAAAACATCTATTATTATTATTGTTGAAAAAAGTTGAGTAAATTTTTTTTTCTTCATGTTTCTTTGATGAATAGAAGGTTCAGAAGAACAGCATTTATCAGAAACAGAAATATTTTGTAATATTATAAATGTCTTTATCATTACTTTTGATAAATTTAAAGCATCTTTGCTAAATAAGTGTTAATTTCTATAATTTCTTTCCCAAAGAAAAAAAAAATATACTGACTACAAGCTTTTGAATGGTATAGTGTGTATAATGTTACAAAAGCTTTTTATTTCAGATAAATGCTGATCTTTCAATCTTTCTATTCATCAAAGAATCCTAAAAAAATGTACTCAACTGTTTTAAATATTGATAATAACAATACAAATGTTTCTTGAGCAGCAAATCAGCATATTAGAATGATTTCTGAAGATCATGTGACACTGAAGACATCACAGCAATCAATTACACTTTAACACATTCAAATAGAAAGCAGTTATTTTAAATAGTAAAAATAGGCTGTTTCACAATATGACTGGTTTGTATTTTGGATCAAATAAATACATGCTTGGTCAGCAGAAGAAAAAAAAAAAAAACATTGAAAATAATACTGTTCAAAAACTTTTGACTGGTAGTGTACTTCTATGTCTGCATCTCACCACATCATTTCATATTTAGTAATTATGAAAGTATAATATTCATAGGCCAAAGCTTAAATCTAAGTACATCTTATGCAAAAGGTGTGAATTCAAGCTTGATTGTTGGAAGTACATTTTCATTCTTCAGTAGATATCAAACAGGGCTTACAACTACGACTTCTTTCCCTACCTTTTCAGCTCTCAAGAGTGGACTGTCGTGATGCTTTAGAGATGATTTGCAACCTTGAGGCTGATGGTGATGAGAAAGCTGCGTTTACATTGTGTTCTGGTTTTTTGACCCGTCAGATTCTTCAAGAGGACTCCTACTGTGCTTGGCAAGTCACAAACGTTACCAATGCCAGAATAATCAATGTAGAGCTAGGAATTGACAAATAAGAATTTGCTGCAGCTATGATAAATATCTTAAAAAAAGCTTCATACAAGTGGTAATTTAATGTCGTCTTTCATTTCTAAGTAATTTGAGAGATGTCGTGTGTTCTCTGGCAGGGAGTTGACTCTGTTCTGGGGGAAACTGCTCAAACGATTAGAGACTTCAGAGCAAGGCTTTTTGGACAGATGCCGTCAGATGTCATTTCTGTCTAAGACTGTGTTCCATCTGCTCTTTTTCATTAAAGTCATCCAGTCAGAGGTGAGCCTTCTCTTGTTCTCACTTCATGCAGTTAATTTTAAACGTGATGTTAAATACTAAATATTCCTTTTCCAAATCACCAGATGGACAAAGCTGGACTTTCGACTTGCGTTGAGCTCTGTATACGAGCTCTGCGGTTGGAGTCGTGCGAAGGAAGCACTAAGGCCACAGTCTGCAAAACCATCTCCTGCCTCTTACCCTCGGACCTGGAGGTCAAAAGGGCCTGCCAGCTGACAGAGTTTCTCCTGGAGCCAACCGTGGACTCCTACTATGCAGTGGAAACGCTTTACAATGAGCCAGACCAGAAGCTAGACGAGGAAGATCTACCAGTACCGAACTCGCTGCGCTGTGAGCTCCTTTTAGTCCTCAAAACCCAGTGGCCTTTTGATCCTGAGTACTGGAACTGGAAGGCATTAAAACGCCACTGTTTAGGTCTTATGGGGGAGGAGGCCTCAATTGTGTCCTCCATCGATGAACTGAACGATGGTGACCCTGAGGGCTTAGGCGGAGAGACCAGCATATTTAGCGAGGAGTTCAAGGACGTCTCACAGTGTTTCATGGATGCGACAAATGAACTAAATGAAATAGCAGATCAAAAGCAGAAGAACAGAGAAATGAAAAAGTTGCGAGAAAAAGGTTTCGTTTCAGCTCGGTTCAGAAATTGGCAAGCTTACATGCAGTACTGTGTTTTATGCGATAAGGAGTTTCTTGGTCACCGAATAGTGCGCCATGCGCAGACTCACTTCAAAGATGGATGCTACACCTGCCCGATATGTACAGAGACATTTGAAACGAGAGAGACTCTTGAACCACACGTTGCATCGCATGTGAAACTTTCTTGCAAAGAGCGTCTCGCTGCAATGAAGACTAGTAAGCAGTTAGCCAACCCCAAAACAGCGGCTCCTGTCATAGCTGCCCTGAAAGCTAAAAGCAGCGAAAATCAAAAAGTGAAAAAGACAAAAAATAACTGTGGTGGGCAGTCCAACAAACTTAACAATGGAGATGCCAATGACTCTTGCGAAGGGAATATTTGTCCGGTCCATAGCTGCAAGAGAGTATTTAAATATTTCCGTAATCTCGTTGCCCATGTGAAGGATCATGGCGACAACGAAGAAGCAAAGCGATTCCTTGAAATGCAGAGCACAAAAGTGGTGTGCCAGTATTGCCGTCGTCAATTTGTCAGTGTTGATCACCTAAACGATCACCTCCAGATGCACTGTGGCACCAAGCCATACATTTGCATACAGCTTAATTGCAAAGCCAGCTTTGACTCCAATGCCGAACTTATTGTACATAAGAAAGACCACCCGGTCTTCAAGGCTAAATGTATGTTTCCGGGTTGTGGCAAGATTTTTCATGAAGCCTACAAACTGTATGACCATGAGGCACAGCATTACAAAACCTTTACCTGCAAAGCACCAGACTGTGGTAAAGTGTTTCATTCAAAGTCTGAGTTAGACCTCCATGCAGAGGGCCATGTCACAAAAGTGGAAGGCCAGTGCACTGACAGTCAAAGTATTCAACCAGCAGACCCTCATCCAGACCACTCCAATCCAAACGATCAGGGCTGTGCTCAGCCTGGCTCGCTCTCTGTCACCCCTCTAAACGACACTGGCACAGGGTCTGAGGTGGATCGTCCATCTGGCATGGTGATAGTAAAGCATTCTGTTGAAAACATGATAAATAGCGCTTTTACGGTTTCTGCTCAAGAGTGTGTCCAGTCTGGGACAAGTAAACCTGAGCAACAACACATCCATCAAAATCCCATGCATCAGCATATCCCCCAGATCAATGACCACCTGGGCCAGTCAGCCGTGGACACTCACATGCCTCACCTAAATCAGCATAGACCAGAAGAATCTCTTCTGGAGGCCTTGATGAGTGATTCAGATCCTATGCCGTCTACATCTTCATACCAGAGTGTATTGGAGGACTTTCTGCCTGTTCCACCACCTGACGGTCAGCTGCAGACAGTTGATTCAGGTGCTACTCCATTATACAACAATAACAATGAACTATTTAGGCAGTACACTCCTAATCCTTTGGCTCCGGTTCAGGCATCCTATGAGAGCATGTATAGCAGTAACATGACGACTCCAACACAGACTTCCCACAATGCAACACCACTTCTCTCGTTGGGTCAGATGCTTCCTCCTGTTTCTCAGACGCTTCCTCTACAAATGGCTTCCGTGCCAAATAACGGACAAGTATTGGAGAACAAGTCTGTGAAACCGGTAGACACGAACATTGCCCAAGTGGTGAAAGAGAAAGAGCGACACAAATGCCCACATGAATCATGTACTCGAGACTATAGCTCTTACAGAAGTGTTACTAAACACATGAAGGCTGTTCATCCTGACTTTTACACGCAGTGGAAACTAGCAAAGAAGAACAATGCGGCGGGCAAGTCCAAACTCAGATCTGTTCCTGTAAATGGAAGCCACAATAAAGTTGTCAATCCACAACACCAGCTGGGCCAAAGAGTCCCTGGACCTGGTGTCCAGACACAGAATCCCCTTGTCCAGCCTGCTCCCTACTCAAACAACTGTACAAACCCCAACTATCCTTCTGTGTCCTCTCATGTTACTGCTTCCCCAGGGCATATCCGTACCAATGAAATGGAGAATATATTAGATCCTATTGTTCTCTCTCAGCTTGGAAATGGCACAAATCAGCCTCAAATGGCAGCAGACCATTTGTGGGACCCCAGGAACAATTCGGTACTCCAGCAACAGACATGTCATTCTCAGTCAATGACCCAAAACATGAACACGCTTCCTAGCGGTCATTTTACTCACCTGAATGCAGCTTCTAGTGACAGTGCACAGCAGAGAGTAATGAGCTATACTACTCTACACCCGCATAATAATCCTAATGTTAACCCAGCACCAGCTCAAGTAGACAGTGTTCAAGAACTCAATGGCACCTCAGATGACAGTCTGCATTCACTTGGCAATCTCATTCCACCGCAACAAGTCATGAGTCCTAATGCGGTGGCAACCGTTAATTCAGTAGCAGAGACTAATCTGGGAACTGCTCAGATGTCTGTGTTGCCCCCTTACACTGACAGTTTGAGCAATTCTGTTCCCAGAGATTCTTCAGCAGCTTACCCACAGCAAACAAATAATGAATCGTTTTCTGCAATAACCAATACCCAGTCTTTGGTGA
Source organism: Tor tambroides (assembly GCA_021397915.2). Classification (NCBI taxonomy): domain Eukaryota; kingdom Metazoa; phylum Chordata; class Actinopteri; order Cypriniformes; family Cyprinidae; genus Tor; species Tor tambroides. Next base: position 1,785 of record JAFVLL020032310.1, on the reverse strand, counting down.
AGTTGGAGAGATCTGGAGAGACGGCTTTAGGTTTGCCACTTCCTAACATTGAAACTCCCCCATCAAACGGGAGCTCTCCAAGTTCTCAGAGTAACACTGGAAATGTGTCCAGTGATGGGGACAAAAAAAAAGTTAAGCGAAGCAGAAGAACAAAATGCCCTGCCATTGTTAAAGATGGCAAGTTCATTTGCCGCAGGTGTTATAGAGAATTCCAGAGTCCCAAATCTCTTGGAGGACATTTATCTAAGCGGTCTTACTGCAAGGCATTTGATGAAGCTGACCTGACAGCAGACCTCCCCAGCTCATTTCTTGATCTTCTTAACTCACCTCATCCAACATCGTCTTCATATGTGAATCTGCCGCAGCCTAAGGGACCTCTTGATCCAAAATTATTCCCGAATGTCACTTTTCCCCAAGCCAATGGCACCTACACTAGCAATGACAAACAGACGGGGGGAGTGTTGAAGCAAAGCCCATCAAATCTGTGTGCGAGCACTGGACAAGAACAGCAGACTGTTTCAAACCCCTGCGGTCCATATGCTCAGAGCAGTCGTATGTCAGAAACTAGTGTCATACAGCACACAGGTAGCGTCAAACATCAGCTACAAGCAAGTTATTCTGAGATGTCTAACCCACTTTTTAATGAGAATGTCAGTGATCCTCTTCTTTCTCAGTTGTTGGCTGATGACCAATCAACTTCCAGCATGAATAGTGGTTCATCAGACCATGTCAGTCAAATTCTTCAAGCTGAAACTTTAAACAAAATAAAAGATATCAAGGAAAAAGCAACCAACAGCAATGCAAGTGACCTATCAAATGATGGACTTCTGGCAGCCATGGCAAGTATTGCTCAAAACCTAGTGTCTGAAAAGAGTGTCAAAGAAAGACTACGTGAACAGATATTGGCTGGAGACCTACACAAAAAAAGCAGCTTGCCTCGTGGCTCGAGTGTTGACAGTTCCTGCTCACAAATGTCTGTTGCAAGCCCCGTCAGTGGGGATTCACAGCGTACCTCAAACTTGATTCAGAATGAGCCTCAAAGTGAGCAGCAACCTGTGGGAAACACAGCCAAAGTCCCTGTTGAGTCAGTTTTGCAATTGGGTGAGGTGAGCTCAAATGATAGCTTAATTCACACGATTTCATCTGCGGTTTCAGGAAGTGCTGTCAATGATCAATCCAACCATACACCCATAACCAATGTGGATGAAGTGTTGGAAATCCAAAAAGCTCTTGAGAAGCTTGACCTAGACAGAGAAATCAGTAAGGTTACCAGAACTGTGGATAGTCCTGCGGTGAATCCTGAACAGATTAATAAGCCAGAGTCCAAAGATTTACCCAGTGAGATACCAAGATATGTGAAACCATTTGCATGTGACACAAATGGTTGCACTTACAGTGCCATGACAAAAGATGCTCTTTTTAAACACCTTGTCAAGCTGCACAATTACACAGATGAGATGCTCACTCGAATGAAAGACCAGTTTAATGTTGCCCCTTTCAGCTGTCAGAAATGTTCCAAGGCCTTCACGCGCAACTCCAACCTCAAAGCCCATTATTTGACAGTTCACAACTTTACACAGGAGGACATAAAGAAGATGAAAATTAAGGCTCAGTCCAATCACAGGCTCCAGGATTGTGACAGAGGAAGCCCTTGTCCAGTGCCAGAAATTCCCAATTCAGTTAAAAACACTCCTCTTGTGGATGCACGTCAACAGCAGAACAATGTTACATGTGCATCGGGCTCCACTAGAAAAGATAATGTCAAAATATCACAGTGCATCACTC
>JAFVLL020032309.1:52863-73436 GCA_021397915.2 Tor tambroides | reverse complement strand
CTCTCTCTCTCTCTCTCTAAAAAACGTATTTTTGTATATGCGTAGCTTATTTTAACCATGCAGCAAACCTTTTAAAATATTTTGATAAATTACTGAAAAAAATAAATAAGTGACTTTAAACCGTTTAACTGATTGTATTAACCGGTCAAAATTCTTATCGGTCGGTTAACGGTTAAACGGTTAAAATGAACATCCCTAGTTTGAATCACTTGCATCATTAAGCCTCACTCTATCAGCATTTGGAGCCTGTGTGTATGTCATAAATTTTTGTGCTCTTTTTCTCTCCCTCTTTGTCCAAAAATGCTGTTGTGTGCCGAACTTTGGTCATGCAAAACATCTCTTCTGATGTCTTCATTTTGCTCCCCATCACCCTCAACCAATACCATACATTTGTGGGATTCAAATACACAGCAGTAAGTATGACTAATACAGGGCAAATAGCACATTATTACCGTCTGATTGCTTATTCGAGAGTACAGTTGTGTTTGTTATTCTCTGTGAGCATATATCAGCAAGTTTCTCTGATCAAAAAAGTGTTTTTCTGTGTTTTCAGCAGCAGAAGAATCTGGAGGGATACGTGGGCTTTGCAAGCCTCCCCAACCAAGTGTACAGAAAGTCTGTGAAGCGGGGCTTTGAGTTTACCCTGATGGTTGTGGGTAAGGAAACGTATTCTTTGAATGTATTGATTTTGATCTGCTTTATAACCTTCGGTATGCAGCTTGCGATTACCAAACTACACTCAACTTGTAACTAAGTTAGCGGCACATTGCTTGTGATGGATTCAGTGTGCGCTGCACTCATTATGACCACTTGAGGAGCTTCCTGTCTAGTTTTGAATGTTTTCCAGTTTGAGACTACATTCTTGACATTTGGTCTAAACGCTGTTTGGATAACCACACAGGAAGCAAGGGTTGAATGGCAGTGATTTCACATCCTGTTCATCTTTGAAAAATGCAAAGACTTTTCAGTGAAGAACACCTAAATGGCTGACATTTTAGAAAGCGTAGCTTTGAAGTTGATTCTTTTACACGCAGTGATACGGGATCTGTCTTGTTTTTGCTAGAAATTGCTCTGAAAGCTTACGGAGCTGTGTTTGCTTTGGCTTTGCGTGCGAGCTGCGGTTTTGTACCCGACATCCCCTGCGTTTATGTATCTGACCCGGGGACTCGTGGTTGTGTGTGCTTGAGTTATTTTCAGTCGCAAGCGAAATGCGTGTTCAAGACATTATTTGTGGTCTTTATAGTTGCGAAATATTGTCTTTGGTAAGACTTTGGTAGACGACTGAAAATTTGTCATCACATAGTATCTCAATATTTAACTGAATTTTAATGTCATTAATGAAGGTTTATAGCGCTTTCTCTCGCTGATTTGTTATACAAATTGGCTCTGCTGTGCGGGTGGACTTTATCCAGTTGTTCTTGTATTAGTGTTTGGGTATGGAAAACGGCCAAGTCTGTAATGGTGCCAGCCACTCGCCCGGCCAGAAGCAATTTACTCTAGTTAATGTGCTGACCTCACTGCGTGAGACCACACAGATGAATACCGTGCTCTCTTAGTTCTAACCTTCCAGCGCTCATCCTTTGGCTCTAGTTTAGTCCCGCTGCTTGCGCTCTGTATTCACACTAACGCTAAATGCATAATGATGAAGCATCATCACAGTGCTGGAGAGGTATTGAGTTGGTCATGTTTGGATTTCCAAAACAATTAGCGGTAAGCATTTAGAATGAAGTTCACTTAGTTGCATCTTGGCCATTAACGGATTTACTAAAGAACTGCCAAAAAGCAGCTTGTGAGGTTAATTCCACTGTTCTCCCATGGGGTTCTTAGTTTTCTTAGACTGGATGCAAAAATTGCTGTTCCCTCCAGCACTGACGTAGTGCATTTAGGGGAAGATCACAGAGGGCATGTCCTTGCATTCCATCTGCACTATTATTTTAATTGTTTGTCTATTTACTCATACATCAGATGGATGTTTTTTGCCAGTGCCATGAATGTCACATTTTAAAGATTTTAAATGTAGTGCTAGATGAGTGCATAAGTCAGCCATTAAATTGTCATTTTGAGGTTAAGTGCTACATTTTCCCTTCTTTTGTTCTTTCAAAATCTACCGAAATTATTTTTGCGAATCGTGAGTGAATGTTTTGTAAAATAAGAAGCAATTATCACTAAATTGTGTATGTAGCTATTTATCTGCAGTAAATCAGTCTGCTTTCTACATATTGTGTCTGTGTTGACTATTTCAAAGCCCATATCTGTCAAGCACTATATATTTATGTATCTTGAGAGTCCTGTATTTCATTATGTTGGTCTGTCTCTAGTCCTGAGTGTCATGTCTGCTGATTTTATTCAGTACTGTTTAAAGTAGTAAGGTTTTTGAAGGAAGTGTCTTATGATCATCAAGGCTGCATTTATTTGATCCAAAATACAGTGAAAAAATGAAATACTCAAATATTCCAATTTAAAATAACTTTTCTGTCCAAAAATATAATTAATTCTGTGACAACGAATCTGAATTTTCTAGTTATTATTATCAGTGTTGAAAACAACTACTTAATATTATTGTTGAAACCATGAATACATTCTTTCAGGATTAGGTGAATAGAGAGTTCAAAAGAACAGCATTTATTTAAATATAAATATTTTGTATCAATGTAAATGTCTTTACTTTGACTTTTATTTTTAAAATTGCATTCATTTAATGCATTTTCACTGCATAAATTAATTTTGAATTATAGCTAATGCATATAGAGAAGAAACCTAAAACCTAAGCTCACCTAAAACTCAAACTTTCTACTTCTGCAGTCTTGCAAGCAGTGGTATTTCCTTCAGTTAATGTATTTTTTATAGGATGTTGTACTAATCTCAGGTCTCATTTTAACCTCATGTTTTTCGTATTTTCTGTCCTTTTTTACAGGAGAGTCAGGGTTGGGAAAATCCACGCTGATAAATTCTCTGTTCCTGACGGATCTGTACTCTGGAGAATATCCTGGACCTTCACATAGAATCAAGAAAACAGTTCAGGTATATAGAGTGAAGATTTGTTTCCTAAATGTCAATACATGCTGCTTGTTCCTTCTCAGTTGTGCACTGGGAACAGAAAGTGGGAAACACCTTTTTTTTTTTTTTTTTTTTAAACCTGAATATAAAGATCACAACTCCAAGCACATATTTCCAGGTTCCTATGCCATTATACTTCTGGCTTCTCAAGCATACTTAAGCAATACTTCAGTAATAGCTATGCTATCTCCTGCATGTTTGTACTTGTAGCCTTTAGAGTGACTGAGTCAAAAGTATTACACAACATTTCAGCTTTATGATAATCCACTAATACCCAGTGGTATGTAAACAAAAGTGACCAAGCAGACACTAGCTACAGTGTTTACACCAGCCATTCATGAGGTCTTACTTATTTAGTATTCACTAGAGCATATGTTGAGGGCCTCTATGTAGAAATAGTAATTTAGATGGTCTGTTATCCACAGGTGGAGCAGTCCAAAGTGTTGATGAAGGAGGGAGGCGTCCAGCTTCTGCTCACGATAGTGGACACTCCAGGATTTGGAGACGCTGTGGACAACAGCAACTGGTGAGAACGATTTTAGTGTGTTTGGTGGAGTGCCAGATATAATTATCACAGCATGGTTTAATATCAGGTTGCTTGATATAATTAGATGGCAAATGTGACTGTGTTTTCATTACTGTGGTGTTGCTTTAAACCGAAAGCATGACCTGAATCTCCCGTGTGTTTTCTGCTCCAGCTGGCAGCCGGTCATTGATCACATCGACAGTAAGTTTGAGGATTATCTGAACGCCGAGTCCCGCGTGAACAGACGGCAGATGCCGGACAGCAGAGTACACTGCTGCCTGTATTTCATCGCACCTTCAGGACATGGGTGAGTGATCGGACACCTGTCCTTCTGCTTTCTTCCTGTTTATTATTCTGTATAGTGTGTTAACAGAAGCAGAAAACTTACCAATGATATGTTGACCTCCCATTTAACATCACTAATAAAAGTAGTTTCTGTGCATTAGTGACGCGTTTCTGAGTTGATTCAGTTTTTGTGCTGTGGTTTGAATTAAACCCTACGGTTTGAGGTAGGGAAGGTACACTATGCATTGAATCGATCAAAAGTGATAGTAAAGACTTACATTGTTACAAAAAAACATTTCAAATTTATTTCAAATAAATGCTGTTCTTTTGACATTCTATTCACAAAAGAATCCTGAAAAAAAACTATCACAGTTTCCACAAAAATATTAACTGTTTTCAACATTGATAATAATAAGAAATGCTTCTTGAGCAGCAAATCAGCATATTAAAATGATTTCTGAAGGATTATGTGACACTATTGAGTACAGATGCTGAAAAATATATTCAAATAGAGAACAGTTATTTTAAATTGTAATATTTCACAATATTACTGATTTTATATTTTTTGAAATCAAATAAATGCATACTTTAGTTCGTTTAATTTTCCCCTTATTTTTGTGAGTTTGTTTCCTGCTAAGATGTCTGATAATGGATGTCATTGACAAACCAGAGCTGAGGTCACTGAAATGTTCCTCTTAGTCAGTGAAAACATTAGAATGACTGTTACTGTAAGCAGCTGTTCTCAGACAATAGCGGATCTGTGCACAGTTGCAGTGAAGACACAGGAACGTGTCACTCTATTCAGTCTTGTGTCCACACAGTCATGATGGTTATCAGAACTGAAGCGCGGAAGAAAGTAAATAATATGGGTGTTGTTGCCTGTGATTCAAAACGGAAACCAATTTAGCAGTAAAAGCACAACACATGAACACTAGTGACTTTTTTTCACTTTTATAAAACAGCAATATTTCAATGATTAATATTCAAAAAGTCACCAATGTTCAATAAATAATAATACATTTCTTCAAAATAAAATAAACAACGTATTAGATACAATGTATTTCTCTTAAAATGTGGATCATCAGATATTCTGTCATTGAAGTTTTAAATTTAGTTGGACTTCTAACTACATTATTACCTTTTCGAAAGCCAATGTGAGTGGTTTTTATTTGTGCAAAAGTTCAAACCCCTAACCTTAAGTATGAGCTGTAGTTTTGGTGATTCTTGCATTTGCAAAGACCATTAAAAAGCTATTGAGACTGAGAGAACTGTGTGATCATTATCATGGTGTTGTGTTGTATGTTTTTCCATCAGGCTGAAACCTTTGGACATCGAGTTTATGAAACGGTTGCATGAGAAGGTCAACGTCATCCCACTGATTGCCAAAGCAGATACCCTGACACCCGAAGAGTGCCAACAGTTCAAGAAACAGGTCAGCCGGCTGTAGCCTCCAGCTCTCATGTGTTAAGTCCTGTCCGTTTACACTCCTGATTAAGAAAAAGGCAAGAAGAGACAGCAGGAGTTCAAGCCTCCGGCACCATGTGTGTCTTGAGTGCTTTGCCATCTGTCAGAGTATTATCCCTGCAGGAACCATAAGCAGGAGCGCAGCATTACCGCCTAGACAGGAAAGATCAGATGAAAAGATTTGAGCACATCCACAAATAAATAAACAGAGGATGTTCCTCAACCCTAAACAATCGCTCTTGGTGATCCTCTGGAGGTTGTGTGCTGGGCCTGAAGGATTCGCAGAGAGTTTGTGATTTTTTTTTTTTTTTAACAAGTCGTTTTTTATGTTTCTCTAGATTATGCGAGAAATCCTGGAGCACAAGATCAAAATCTACGAGTTTCCAGAGACGGATGATGAGGAAGAAAACAAGATTGTGAAAACAATCAAAGTAAGAGTTCTACATTTGTGTACATAGCCTTACATTGTCCCAACAAAAACATTCATAATTTAATGACCAGCAGAATTACTGACTGTTTTTGCAGTTACTGGTTTATGAGCTGTGATATCGTTGTAAATATGACCATTTTTAAACGAGTTGTTTCTGAGGGCTTTCATTAAATGTTCTGAAGGAGGATGTTTGTGTTGTACTTTGTAATTCAAACACTTTGTGTTGTATGGTACTTTGTATTTCAAATGGAAAAGTAAGAAATAGCCTGTTTTCTATAATGCTGTTCATATAAAAGAATGAAGTGTAATATAGTGTTAAAGTTCTGGATCTGTGGAGGTGGACAGTACATGTGGTTCACCAGGTGGCTGTATATTGAACGTCTGCCAAGCTTTGCATGTTGCTTTAGCAGCCAGATTCCTTGTACACAGCCATCCATGAGTCTCTCTCTATCTCTCTCTCTCTCTCTCTCTCTCTCTCTCTCTCTCTCTCTGAAGGATCGGTTGCCCCTGGCTGTGGTCGGAAGCAACACTATCATCGAGGTGAATGGCAAGAAGGTTAGAGGAAGGCAGTACCCATGGGGAGTGGCAGAAGGTAGATGCACTTGAAATGCCTTTGATACTCAAATGCATCTGAAATGTTTAGAGTTGCAGTTTTAATTTCAAACCTGTGATCATTTTGGTTGCGCAGCTAACATTAAAATAAATAACTATGAATGGTATTGTGCAGGATCGGGTGATTTGAGAATATGTAATTAAAATAGGTTCCCACTGGCATGGAAAATGTGTAAATATTAAGCTTTGCATCACAGGAATAAATTACATTTTAAAATATATTTGAATAGAATACTGTTATTTTAAATAGTAATAATATTTCAAAATAGTACTGATTTTACTGTATTTCTGATCAAATAAATGCGGCCTTAATGAGCGTGAGAGTCTTCTTTCAAAAACATTTAAAAAGAATCTGGTTACACTTTATTTTAGGTTGTCCTTGTTACAGTGTAATTATACATTTAAGTACAGAGTAATATTAATTAACTACATGTACTTACTATATGGTTAGGATTAGGGTTGGGCTTACGGTTACTTGCTTATAATTATGCATAATTTATTGTTATTATAATAGTAAGTACATGTAACGTGTAACAAGGACACCTCAAAATAAAGTGTTACTAAAAATCTTATTGACCCTAAACTTTTGAACAGTGTTGTAGTTGTTCCTGGATATGATTTATATGCTCTAATAAATCAGCTAGAAATGACTGTTTGTGAGGTCAATCTTTGTGATTTTTTTTTTTTTAAGGTCTTTATCTAGCAGTTAACAGCTATAAATGGCATTTGAAGAATAGCTTTGTGTTTAAAACCTGGTTATCTTTTCTTTCTCCACAGTTGAGAATGGAGACCACTGTGATTTTACACTCTTAAGGAATATGCTCATCAGGTACAAACGGCCACCGCAAGTCAAAATGCACAGAGTTTGGCTGAGGTCTTGTGGAAATAAACTGTAGAAACACAAAAGCAATAGCTTTTGGAGAGTAAATGAGACTTCACTTTAGCAATTTGACCACAAGAGCAACTTTTCTCAAATGCATTGCTTAAAAAGTGTGCTTCTGCTATTTTTCTTCAACATAAATGCCACTTGATTTGATATTTTATAAATCTAATATAAAGGCACTCATATTTTAAGCATGGCTTTGTAGAGCCAGTGTATAAAAATATACTTGTTTACCTTGTTTTGTGTCAGAACCCACATGCAGGACCTCAAGGACGTAACAAATAACGTCCATTATGAGAACTACAGAAGCAGGAAGCTCGCGGCTGTTACCTGTAACGGAATCGACAACAACAAAACCAAAGGCCAGCTCACCAAGTAAGTTACATTTAGTATCATATCACTGATATTAAACAATTCTGTCTGCTTGATCCAAGAACATGCACTTCATATCAAATGACAAAGGCCTTTGCCTGTGTGGTGTGTCCTGAAATTTGAGATGTTTATACACTATAAGTGTGAGCGGAAATACCTGGAATAACGTAAGACGGCAGATAGCATCCATTACATGCAGGGTTACATTCCATACTGCCTCATCTCAGACGCTTAAAACATGCTCGACTCTGACACAATGTGTGAAAGTAAATTAGAACACTCAAGCAACAATGAGTTCCTGGCACGTGTCACTCCACATCTCTGGTGTTGCATATGAATTTGAACAGCCCTCTGATTATTAGTAGTGTCATATTAGTGTTTAAACAATTTAATAAAGTTGAAATAACAAACACACTAACACTTAGAAAAAGAAGGTTTTTAAAGAAGGTTTTAGAGCATTATATGTAAGTGATGCTCAGTTGTGATATTTTATGTTGCATCATTTCCTGTTGTCTGGTGTACAGGAGAGCACACTGTAAACCTCCATACTTTCATTTGTGGCTGGCCTAGTTCTGTTTTTAAAGTCAACATAAAATGCTGTTTGCAAGTCAGACAGGATATTCATTGGGGGAAAAGTAGGGCAGTACTTTATTTTATCCATTAGGAACTGATTGGATCGTGAGAAGTGGCCGTTACAGAGTGGACTCAGGTGGTTGTAGGAGAGGGGGTGAATAATATAATATAATATAATAGTCATGTATTCTAACATATAATGAAAAACTGGAAGGAGTTTAGCCAATTAAATGGGGTCAGTTTCGATTTCATGTTGACTCTTAATTGAATGATTTAAACATATTTTCTGTCAGTACATTTCTCTCGTTTGAGGAGGTTTATATTAAGATATCCCTTCACAGTTTGCTGTGCTTTCTAACCCTTAATTTAAGAAGCCAGACTCTTAACACAAGCACGAGTGCACATATGCATGAGCACGCGCTCACAGACACGTTTTTGGCACATTTAGTCTACAGTCACCTCTAACCTAAAATATTGTTTTTGCAGGAAACCACATTAAAAGTGTTGTAATCCAAACTAGTCTTTCCTCTCATCTGCTTTCTGTTGACACATGTTATTTTGCTTTTCAGTGCACAGTATGATTTGTAGCATGCTAAGTGTGTGTGTTTTTGTCTTTTAGAGTTGACACGGTTGAAGGCATGTAAGTGGTCATTTACATTTTTCCAAATCCCTGTATTGTACGGATCCTCTCTTCCTCTGGGAACGGTGTCTTGCGGTGTCTGTTATCTCCCTCCTTTTCCACCAGTTCCATGTGTGATTTTTCCGGGGAGTAATAGACCTTGTAACAACAACCCAGTTGTACTGGTTAGATTATCAGTAGAGGAAGTCAAACCCTTCCTTATTTTCCTGATGTGAAATCTATATATCCTACTGTTTGTCTATGAGTGGGAGAAAAAATTGATTCATAGGTGCATTGCGGTTCTTCCTCGGACTTTGATTCACAAAAATTGCATTTAATTCAAATTCACATTGCTCATATTTCATGAATAAGATCTTTTAATTTGCTGTTCCAAAATTGAGATGACTGTTATTTTATGATCATTTATATACTATCGTAGTTTTTATTCATATTTTGAATTATTTATCATTTATTTATACAATTTCTAAATGTTAAATTATTTATTATTTAAATATTTAATTACTAGTATTTATTCAAATATATGCATTTATATATTTTAATTAACACATTTTTGTTATTTTTGCTAATATATGTCTATAGTTGTTATAATTATATTTCAATTTTACTGAGTTCAACTAAAAAACAAATTGCTTAGGCAACTAGCTGAAATAAAATAAGTTATTTTTTTCTTCTATTTCAGTTAACATTTATTTTATTTCAAGTAATGATTTTTTTATAGTGTTAGTTTTGATTTAAGTTTTAGTTAACAATAATAACTCTGAATGAGATGCATCATGGATGAATCATTTTGGACTGAATCAACATCGTATGAGGCGTCTAAAGATTCCCGCCCGTTGTCTTGCACATGTTCCTCTTCGCAGCTTTCGTGTGCTGCTCACTAACTCTGATCAGCATAAATGCTTTGGCAATTAACAGCTTTCAGGTTCCTCGGGAACCAGGATGTTTGTTCGTTTGATGTTCTTCTTCCTTTTTCTCTGCCTTAGCAAGACTGGCCATGGTAAGCCATGAGCGATTAGTTGCCCGAGGTATTTAGTGGGAGCGATTGGTCACGGGTGTCACCTTGAGCTCATCTTTGTGATAAGGAGTGGGCAACGAGGGCTTCGTTGGTCCACCTTTCCATCTCCTCCTGTCTTGTGAAGATGCACAGGGATGCATTGCTCTAGGGGAACTGTGGGATGTGCTCTCATGATTGTAAATTGCATGTGTGAATACTAGGAGCCCGATCGCCCAGATGGAGGAGGAGAGAAGGGAGCATGTGGCCAAAATGAAGAAGATGGAGATGGAGATGGAGCAGGTGTTTGAGATGAAAGTCAAGGAGAAGATCCAGAAGCTGAAAGATTCAGAGGCAGAGGTACTGACGGCACAAATCCTCAGCGTGTCCTAAAATGGATTTTAAGTATATATTTTAATAGTATAATATAATCTGAATAGATTTGTTTGCAATAGGATGCTATTTTATTTTATTTTCAATTTAATTTAATACTATTTTTATTTCATTTTCTTTCATGTTATGTTATGTTATATGTTTTATTTGTAAAACAAACCATAGTTTTGACCACATGGCTGTTGTAGATTCAAAATGATTAGTACAAGAAGTAAAACAGGAAGAATACAGATAAAAATAATCATGTCATGTTTACACAATGATAATTAATCATGTTTTCCTTTGTTTACTGTGTACATATTTCCACACCAAGGCTATTATGTTTAACTGAAAATAAAATTCTAGTTACTTATTTTTTTCAGATTTTTATTCAGCTTAAATTGATGTACTAAAAAAACTGAAAAAAAATTAATACAACTAAACAGACATATTTAAAAAAAAAAAAAAAAAAAAAAATGTAAAATGACATTAATTCAATAAAAATGACAAAAAACTACATTACTAAAAATAAAATTAATAAACCCTATACAGACATATTATACTATTTAGACGTTAAAAAAGAAAATGAAAACAGTAAATATAAAAATAACTTTAAATTAATAAAAGCTATAATATTATCTCAGTGATACTAAAATAACACTGTTGCACAATGCTTCTCAAAAAAATTTTCTCTCAAACTCAAACATTAGTTTAATTCAGCATTCTATGTCAGCTGTCTGCAGAGTGTGCTTGATTTGATGGGCTGTAATGAAGCCTTACCTCTTGTTTCTGCGTGGCCTTTGCAGCTGCAGCGGCGTCATGAGCAGATGAAGAAGAACCTGGAGGCTCAGCATAAGGAGCTGGAGGAGAGACGACGTCAGTTTGAGGACGAGAGATCCACCTGGGAGACCCAGCAGCGTATCCTGGAGCAGCAGAAAATGTATGTGATCCGATTCATTTATATATTTTTAAATTAAATTATATATTATATAATATTTTTAATTGTTATTAATATTTTTAAATAATATATTAATTATATATAATACAATAGATTTTTTTTTTTTTCATTTTACAAAACTTTTTTTTTTTTTTTTCAGACCCCTCTGAATTTCTATAATAATGCATCCCTGCTCAGAGCAGTTTTATTATTATTATTTTTTTTTATTTTTATTTTTTTTAATTATTGCTCTCAATTATTTCTCCCCCGCAGGACTTTGGAAAAGAATAAGAAGAAAGGGAAGATCTTTTAAAATCATAAATGATGACCAGGTTGTTCTCATTCGCCAATCCCCCCTGACCTGATATCTGTGTAGCCTTCAGACTCAGAGCTGTCCTTGCAGTCTGACGGAGGCGTTCAAGCTGTTCGTGGACTTCCGCTAAAGCGTTTACCTTTGAGAAACTCAGTCTTAGGCAAGCCAAACCCATACCAATCTAAACGAAATATATACTGAATTCACTTACCAGCTGATGTCTACAGTTATATTTGAAAAAATGTCTAACTGGCCAACTATATTTTGGTGATAAATTGTTTACTCGTTAACTGAATAACATGAACTTCCATAACAGAAGTGCGTTTTTCGAAAAAGAAAAAAATGTGACTGTGCTCTTATTTTCCCTCGATAAACCTGAAGAATCCCATGTAATGTGGCCAAATTGTACAACTGTAAATGCACAAATGACATCCGGGGACAGGCAAACGTATTATTTGCTCTTATGGCTTCTAATTTAGTTTTTCTCTTATTCCAGAAGTGTTTCCAAAGAATAATGTCTGTTTAGTCAATATCCTTTGACCACCTCCTATAACTTCATTAATGTTATTTCAGTTATTTTTATATATATATATAAATATGTATACGTACACCAAGACAGCTAACGTAATATTTTTTTGTATGTTTCTTAGAATACTCAGCAGACGGGTGTCTTAATTCATGGACAGAACGGTCGTGCTCATGATAGAGAGGTTTCAACATGTTTGTCTGTAAGCTCACCTCTGCTGTACAGTATTTCAGCTGTTAGGACACGAGTCCAAAGCAATTTTTGTTTTGTTTCTTATGTTCTGCGTCTCTGTATTTTTAATTTTATTTTTCATTTGTATTGTACAGTCTCTTAATAAACTTGTGATGACACAGGTTGCTCATTTAGATTGATGAAATAGTGTTGCAAGACTGGGAACCGTCGTAAGTTGTTTTTTTTTAAATAAACATTCAAATCTACTGAAAATCTACCTACAACCTTTTTGTACTAGAAACACTGATCATAATAGTGAATTTATCTTGTGACACTTCCATCACTCATTAGAACACACCTCAAAGTAGTGTTATTCAATATATTAATAACTAATCTTTTTAAATGTTTGCAGTAAAAAAAACTATTACTTTGTTTTTATTTTTCATTTATTTTTTTCAGAACATAGCATCATCAGTTTCGGCCTGACGTTTTAAAAGTAGGTGCATGTTAAAAGCTTCATCGAAGTCACAGCACTTGTCTTTTTCTTTGAAGGATCCTAAAAGAAAATATATGTCAGAATTTATATTAAAACGTTGTGACATAATACTGTATGCATGTGGAAAAAGGAAAGAAAAACTGACAAACCTGGTTCAACCACATTCGGTTTTCCTATTAGACCCACAAAAGTCTGGAATTTCTGCCCTGGAAGTCATTTGTGAGATAAACTACATTATCAGATTTGATTCACACACGATTCAGCATTAGCATCCGCTTTGTCTTTTGAAAGAAGTTCAATCATGCATTAATGTGAATGCTCAGATTATAGGACACCCTACAGTCATATTAAATGCAAAAAATCAAACCATGCAGGACTTCATCTATTTTTAAAGCACATTTAAATACAACAGGTTATTCCCTACACTTGATTAGAAAAAACTCCCCAAAATTCACCCAGAATACTTCCGTCTTTGTGTGATCTGTGATTTTGCTGTGAAGAGAAAGCAACATCTATGTTATTTATACTATATATACAATGTATTTATACCCTATATATCAACTGATAATGCAGAATTGAGAAGAAAAATCATCTCAACACAATAAAATTTGTTAAATATTTTTACCAGATGATCTTTTCCCCATTAGACCGAAAACCTGTTGTAGTCCAGGTGCTCTGCTGACTCTTTCCAACATTGTCTGGAGGTCAGACTCGAGCACGTTTACCTTCAGATGATAGAAATAATTCAGCAATGCAACCAGTTGACACAATGTCATTAGGTGCTGTTGCTAAATTATCTTATTTTAAATATTCATATTGTGTATTAAATTGCAAATTGTATCACTTTTATAGTTGGGCATAAAAGAACAACAGTGTAAGACTGAAATCACTAACCTCGTCTGGATACCTGTCACTCATCCAGTTATCCTCATCAGGACTGAAGTTCTGGCACAAAATATCTGACAAAGCAAAGAACAGCAGGACAGTCAGCAGGAAGATCTGAAACCAAACTCTCAGGCTGTTTTACTCTGACAACATTAAATGCAGTAAATTCAGACTGGCTTTAAATAACCTGGGCATTGCCCGTGATGATTCCTGCACTCAGATCTGCCGCAAACAGCAGCTCTGAAAAAGTTGAAAGTTGTGACGTATTGTCAAGTATGGTGACCCATACTTGAAATTGGTGCTCTGTGTTTAACCCATCCAAGTGCACACACACAACAGTGAGTAGTGAACAAATGCATGCGCGCGCACACACACACACACCCCTCCAGAGCAGTGGGCAGCCATTGCTCCAGCGCCCAGGGAGCAATTAGGGGTTCGGTGCCTTGCTCAAGGGCACCTCAGTCATGGTATCAAAGGTGGTGAGAGTGCTGTTCATTCACAATCCCCACCTTCAATTCCTGCCGGCACGAGAATCGAATCGTCGACCTTCAGGTTACAAGCCCGGCTCTCTAACCATTAGGCCACAACTGCCCCTGTTTAAATAAGGCTGGTGAAACGGGCAGAAGATGAATCAGGTGGCAATTATGAATTATTAAAAGAAAATTGCTGCTTATCCCTGTGAGATTCATCCACTGTCGATTTCAGCCATTATTCTCCATTCTGCATTTGACCTCTGATCCACTCCTGGTTCACATCATTCAAGATGCTTGATGAATTTGAAGGGGTCTCAGAATTAGTAACTTTTCTTCATGACACTTCATGATTTCCTTCACTCATATTCATTTGACTGATGCTGTTACGATTGATTGCTGTAAATCAGTGTTGTCCATATGGTGCTTGAGTGCATGTGTATGTGTTAGAATAGAATAGAAGGTCTATTCTGTTCTATTCTATTCTATTCCTGAATAAATATTTAAATTTTTCTGTATTTTAATTTTTCTATATTTTTTGCTGCCTTATTATTTTAAAGGATTCTTTAGCAGCTCTATTTATTTATCATTATTTATTTAATTTTTTTCATTTGTTGAATTAATATCATTTTAAAATACTATTTACTAATTTTAATGATCAATATTTAATTTGTTTTAATTTCATTGATAAACTTAATTAGATATGATTATTCATTTAAGACATTAATTAATAATAAATTTGAAAGTGCATGCTGCACAAGAAGAAAGAAAAAGGAAAATAAGATGCTGATATAATGAAAGAAAAAAATCTTTATATTATGAAATGTGAAACAGTGGTGTTATTGTTAAAACTATTAAAATATTTTTGTTCATTGAAATAAAATTAAAATATAAATAGATGGAAAAAAGACAAAAATGGCAACTAACTGAAATAAGTTGAAGCATTAAAATGACTAAAAATTAAAACTGACAAAAATAAATTAAGGCTAAATAGAAATATATGTATAAAATAATAATAAATGACAAAAGCACAAAACAAAATGACTAAACCTTAAACTAAATTTAAAATGAAAACTAAAAATATCAAAATAAAAGCTAATATCAAAATAAGTACTATGATCGTATATAAATAACACTGAAAGAGGGCCCCAACAAAGACATTAAAGTCTTTGAAAAGGATCGCAGATTAAATAAAATTAAGATTTTCCAGTCGTTGCTGTTTTTCTTTCTCTCTAATGTTTGAATGTATTTAGAATATTTATTTTGTATGATTCCATTTAGTATTTTGCTTGGTAATACGCTGCTTCTCGTTTCTTATTGGCCTTTTGAACGTGTCACTCAAACCTGCCAGCCCCCTCCTCTATCTAAATGAGGAAGAACTTGGATTAAAAGTGAAAAAATGTAAAGCTAGCGACAGACAGATTCTGGAGCGTGTACAGTTCACGTACGTGTTTATAAGCAAAAGAAAAAAAAAAAAGCCTCAACTGAAAGCCATGCTTCATTGTCGATTTCTGCTGCTGTATTTTTATCTGTTATATTTCATCACTGCGTTTCGCGTTAATGCGACGCCTCCTCCGAGAAATGCGAAATCTTCTGATAATCTGCAGCACATGGACTCTGCCGAGCAGAGTACAGGTAGCACCAGATACAAAGGAAGGTCCAGTGAAGGTCTGGGAGGCTTTGAACCTGGCGATCCTGCTCCTTCTTTCCAGGTCCAAACTCTGGACGGAGTGTTTATTTACAGTCCTCCTCCTCAGAACGACTCGAGGAACGCTCTCATCGTTCACGCCTTCACGAATAAATCCGCCTTTCTGGAGTGTCTGTGGACGTGGAGCGAGTCTCTGTCAGATCTGCTGAAGTATCTGCCGTCCAACACTGAAGTCCTGCTCCTGTCCCTGGATGACACTGCACTGCAGGACGCCCTCTGGATGAGAGAACAGGTGTACAAAGCCGCAGCTCACGGGTACTGACACAAATACAGACACACCTGGTTAACATTCAGTATCACAGTACCACATTATTATTGTATTTCCTATTGATTAATTTTTTTCATTTATACCATTCTATTTATTTTTTTAATTATGATTTTGGACATCATGGTAATACTGTGGTATTCTTTAAATTACTTTGGACAACCATTTCAATAATTACCATAGTATACGAATATATAAACGTTCACTGTAGCGATAGATAGATGCAGAGAGACAGAACTGTTTTTTATTCCTGAGAAATGTATGTATTTATTTATTTAGTATGTTAGTTATGTATTTCTTATTATGTATTTGTTATTTATACCATTCATTTATTTAATTTTTATTTTTTATTTATTACTATTTTGGACGTCATGGTAAGTAGTACTTTTATAAATTACCTCAGAAAACCATTTAAATAATAACAATAGTATACAACTATGTAAACATTTCACTACTGTATAGGATATTACAAAGTACATTACCGTTGTTTTGCCATCGAATACCATCGCTGTAGGTATAAATAGGCTTGTTTATTTCTATATTTATTTTTTATTTGTACTAAAAAGTACCAGTTTTTTAAGTAGATTTTTAAATAATTTTTAAAAATATTTTTACTTACCTTGGAAAACCATGTAGATAATTACCATTATCTATACAAATATGTAAACATTCAATATTGTAGCATATATCAAAGTACTTTGGTATTACAATCTGATATCACATCACTGTGGTGATAGATGTACTATATCTATCTATCTATCTATCTATCTCAAAAATACCAGGTTATATTATGATGTTTGGGCATCATGGTAATACTGTAGTATTTTTAAAATGATCTTTAAAATGCCATAATTGTAGTGTGGTATTATCACAGTATGAAAAAATAAAAGGCAATCAACATTGAAACACCATTTTTTGTCTTGTTAGAGGAAAAGAGATTTTTTCCAGACTGCATTTCTCTCCTACGCCCGTGTTTGCGCTGGGTAACTGGTTACCCAGAGCTCTGTACTCATGGGGATGCGGTGGACAAAACTGCGGCCTCGCTCAGGTGCTTTTCTCCTCTTCAGGTGAGTGTGTCTTGATGGGATCACATGACTCAGTTCCAGCTGCTTTAGGGGCGTCACTTCTTAAATATTCTTAAATTCTGAAATTGCAGACTGGAGCATACCGGTGATCGCCAAGCGTCTCAATGCCCGATACGACTGGCTGATTGGACGCTGGGGTGCAGATCCTTACAGACTGCTGGATGCAGGTGATGGTTGTAAACCTGTGACGTCTGTCAAAGGTGCTGTTGCTTGGGTATCTGAGGGTGGCTGCTCTTTCTTCACAAAGGTGAGCCACACGAGCAGGGAAACATGGATATTTGTTCAAGATAAAAGATATGGCCTGATTTTCAATGTTTTGAAATGTTTAAGATAAAAAACATGGCTGATTCCAGCGCCACTGGAGTGCTGGTGTATGCATTGCCCGGGAATCCCATACAGGACATGAACTGCGCAGGATACGATTGTTCCACCCGCATCAACATACCTGCGTCTATGGTCCACATTGAACCATCTGTCATGCAAGCCCTGCGGTGAGCATCTTCATCATAGCTAAGCGCATAGTGAGAGAGATATGGATTTTTCACACTTGAATGTGTTTGTTCTTCACCCTGCATTAACATAATCATAAATTATTTTATTCCATGTTTAATTCACATTATTTTGGGTTTGTAAATAACTCAGATCTTGAGATTCTACTCTGTACATTAGTAAAGCCCAGGTTAATTTTCTTCTCACTGCTGTTATTGTGAACTAAAACTATTAGAAATTGTTTTTTTAAATTGAAATAAAGCTGAAATATAAAAAATAATAAAATGTAATGAAAAACGTAAAAATTTGAAATGTTGCCTTGCCAACTAACTAAAATAAAATAAAAATAAAACTGAAACAAAAATAGGGCTAAATAGAAGTATGAAAAAAATATAAAAATGACAAAAGCACATAACAAAATTACTCAAACTTAAAACTAAAATGAAAGCTCTAATTCTAATTATTAATAAATACTGGATAAATATGAAAAATAGTACATACTACTATATAAATAGTACCAAAATAACATGTGTGAGGTTAAAAACTTTAATTGAACAAAATGCGGTATACAAACATACTACTTATTTTTATAACAGCCTGGCCATCTGTAAAAATGCTGCAATATATTTCAGCCAGTTAATAAAACATTATTTTCATCATTCCAATGAATGCTTTTGCTGTCATTTTATAATATCTCCCAAAGAAGTTTTCTTCAGCTGAAAAATCATGTGTGAAAGTTTTAGTGACTGCCCATGAACATTTAATAAGATAAGCACTGAGGCTGTTTATGATTGGTTGTGTGCTGTCAAACAAGTCATAATAACATTCCCGCACTTCATTATTTAATACTCAAGACCTTTATGTTTGTATTTGCAGCATTGCTTTTTTTTTAAGTTACAGTTACAAATGTTTTTCAATCATTTTTGCATGTGGATTGTGTGGATAGAAACGGGCGCCCTGTGAACGTGACATTCCAGGTCACTCCTTCTCCAAACTTCTTCTTCGCGATCAACCAGAAGGGGGCGCTGTCTGAGATGGGCTGGTTTCTCTACCCAACCTTTAGATTCTTGGTCTGGCAGGCTCAGTGGTAAGAAAAGTGATGTCTGCTTGGTGAATATTTCATCCAATTTACAGCTAATACTTATCATGTTTAAAACTAGTTTGTGTGTTCAGTCCACTCCAAACAATTTTTCTTCATGCTTAGTGCTTGTAGTGGAAACCAGGGATAGTTTGAACACAATCTGAATCCAGTGAAATGGAATGTTTAATGACCGATGGCCAGTGCCAATATGGATATTTGGAGAACAGGGTGCTGCTGACAGCTGAGATTGTGCTAAATATATTATACTTTTATGAATAAAATATTAATATATATTTTAGAAATAAACATAAGTAAATATTTTACAATACATTTTGTAATATTAATAATATTTTAAAATATTTCTTATCCATTGACCAGGAATTATTGGCTAATCTTAAAATTGCAAAATGTTGTGCAATTAATTGGCCTGGCCGATATATCAGTCTATCACAATCTTAAGGTATCATAATTTTCGTTCTTTTATTCTCATATCCAGTTCACATTTATTTTATCCTGTAGGTTCACATTCAATGAGGCTTTGCGGGAGCAGCTGAGTCAGCCTGCCGTTACAGTGCCTGTGTTTGATCGTCATCTGATGCAGGGAGAGACGGGAGCTCAAGCAGTGGTGGATCTGCCTGGAGGTTTGAGCTTGACGAGACAGGCCTATCATTCAAAGCTAGACATCAGGATTTTTTTGTCTAATTCTTTCTGTTTTTGCATATAGATTTCATGGATTATGATGTTCTGGAACTGGACGCCTCCCTGTCCTGTCCCGGCCGCAGGGACGAGACATGTGCTTACTGGGATCATACAGTACAGCTGTACGTATGCTGCGATCGTACCAGCCCATACTGCAACCTGGAGCTCGGGCGCTGGATAACGGCCTTCCGCAGGTACACAATCATCCAACTGAATTGTTGCTATTTTAGCCTAGAAATTAGCCTAAAGGCCCTTTCATGCCAAGGACGATAACCATGATGATAAAGATTTAGTTTCAAATATCATTCTATATTTAAGAGAATAGCAGAGTCAACACCACAACTGTTATGATGCCAGCACAGAGGAGCGATATCATTGGAATCACTTTCAGAACCATTTTTTCCAGCTGATGAATGATTAAAAACATTGACAGCCAATCAGAATCCACCTGCTTTAAAGAGCTTGACATTTAAAGCATCAAACAACAAACCTGCAATTTGCGCTTATAATGTACAGAACGTTATTGTGCATTGGTGAGGACACTAATGTAGCTGTCCTGATAGTTATCTTTATAGTAATCATTCTTGATGAGAACTGGCCTTTAGACAGTGTGTTACAGGTTTGTTGCTAATGGTAGAACCTGTTTGTGACTTTCTTTACAGAGGCACAGGTCATTGGCTGACAAATGTGTCTCCTTTGATTCCACTGCTAAATGACAAGAAATGTGTCTTCACCATGAAGACTGTGCCATGGGCGATGCCATGGATGACATCTCTCAATCTACGCTTTAGTCACAGCAACCAGACAGGTCAGAACTAACTTACTGATTGATTGATTTACACTTTTATTTTTAATAAATGATAAAAAGTGACAGTAAAGACATTGTAATATTACAAAAGATTTCTGTTTCCACAAAAAAATATGAAGAAGCACAACTGTTTTCAACACTGATAATAATAAGTGTTTCTTGAGAAGCAGATCAGCATATTAGAATGATTTCTGAAGGATCATGTGACACTGAAGACTGGAGTAATGATGCTGAAAATTCAGCTTTGATCATAAACTACATTTGAAAATATATTCAAATAGAAAAGTTATTTTAAATTCTAATAATGTTTCACAATATTACTGTTTTGTATTTTTGATCAAATAAATGCAGCTTTTGGCTTCTTTCAAAAACTTAAAAATCTGACCCCAAACTTTATTATTTCAAACCAGAAACCTTTTTTTTTTTTTTTTTTTT
>JAFVLL020032309.1:8720-52763 GCA_021397915.2 Tor tambroides | reverse complement strand
TTGCTCTTTTGTTGGTTTTGATTGCTTCTATTGTCCTCTTTTGTAAGTCGCTTTGGATAAAAGCGTCTGCTAAATAACTAAATGTAAATGTGAATGTAAATATATTTAAACATTTATATATACACATTTCACTAACATTTTTTACATTATACATATATATATATATATATATATATAAATATTTATTAATTATATTTGAACTATATATATTACTAATAAATTTGTACTAATTAACTATTACTAATAAATATACACACACACACACACACACATATACATAATGACAAAAAAAAGATCATTTTGTAAAAGCATAAACAACAACAGAAGTGTAATTTACTTTTTATGGCAATTATTTAATTCTGATTGAATTTTCATGCTC
Organism: Tor tambroides; assembly: GCA_021397915.2. Taxonomy (NCBI): domain Eukaryota; kingdom Metazoa; phylum Chordata; class Actinopteri; order Cypriniformes; family Cyprinidae; genus Tor; species Tor tambroides. Next base: position 52,384 of record JAFVLL020032309.1, on the reverse strand, counting down.
TCTGTTCTTTTAGGACAAACATTCAACCCATTTTTAGGTCACGGCCCACCAGCTGAGAAGCACTGATCTACAGCGCTCAATAGTTGATGTCTTTCAGACTTGAAAACAACCAATCAATATCTGAGCTATGCCTCATTCGTTATGCTCCAGTTTATCTGTCAGCACTGATTAGAAAGGCATGTGTTGAAATTCACTTTGTCAGCATCTTTATCATTTTGACTGATGGGAGAAAATAAATGAGCATTACACAGGAAAACAGAGGCTATACTTGAGTACTCATCCTTTGCCATTTAAGTGAAGGTGAGATCTTGTGTTAGTAAAACCACTCAAGAATTTTTTTTTTTAAAGTTCTTACAACCACGCTTGTATTTATGTAATTCCATATGCTACTCATATTTCAACTCAATCTCACATATAATTATTTTTATTTCCTTTGATTTTGAGTTGAAGCCTATTTTGGCCCAAATTAGGTATAAATATTTTATTTTATTTATTTATTTTTAAGAAAACAAGCAGAAAAAATTACTAAACTATCATGAAAACAATGTTTTCATGCAAAATAAAACCCTTAATGATTATAAAATATGCTTCATTTTACATAAGCAAAATATAATGTATTAAAAAAAATATATATATAATAATAATAATAACAATAATATTTCTTGGTTGTGATTTTGGGGTGAAAATAACATGAACCTGTATGTATATATATAGAGAGAGAGAGAGAGAGAGAGAGAGACTGAGTGAGAGTTTAGAAAATGAAGCCTATTTTGGTACAAATTATGTATAAATATTCATTTTTTATATAACAGACAGTACTAAAAAAAAAAGGACAGAAAGTGTGCTAAACTGTCATGAAAATCATAACAATGCAAAAAAAAAAAAAAAACTAAAACCTTAAAGGTCCTAAAATAGGCTTATTTTTATTTAAGCAAACATAATAACATTATTAATATTTCCTTCTTGTGATTTTGGGGTGAAAATAACCCGGTCATGTTCTTGACAGCTTTGGTGAGATGTGTTTGTGGTGATACTGACCTGCTCCAGCTGCTGACAGCAGATGTTCAGTGGCACTCAGCTCTGTCAGTCTGCCCTCTTTGTTGTACGCTTTGATTGCATTGTAGCTAAGAATAAAAAAAAAAAAGAAGTTATATTACTTGGGAGATATTTATATCTAACAATATACTTATTTATTTGTGGTAAGCAGAATAACAGACTCTGGACTGTTACATAACTGAAAAGTTAAGCATGCATTATTTTCACAAATTCACAGCTCCTTACATAATGAAAAAATATGTAGCACACAGGATGCATTATACTGTGCTCATTACAGAATGACACATACAAGAAAAAGTAAAGCCCCCATGATGCTCCAGCACCCCAGATATTTGGGGTGACACCTTGATAAAGGCCCCGGAGACCCTCCTGCTGCCAGATGCTTTTCATGCAGTGCAGAATTCCACTGTATTTGGGTCTCACGTCCAGCCCGTCACTCACTGCAATACAGTAAAGAGCAAAACGTTTGAGCCTGTCTTACGCCACACATTTCAGCACTGCATGCTTGGGTTAGAACAAAATCTCTCATACACAGCATATAGTATATAGAAAATCTGTAAAACTAATAGATTTATTAATCAATTTACTTGAAACCATCATAAATTGAAACTGATTTGTTAATAGGCTACTTAATATAAAATTCTTACCGCAAAAATGTTATTATTTTTATTAAGATACTTATCAAAATATTTGTATTTAAGTATAAATAAACCATTTATTAAACTAGTCATCTGACATATTTACATATATTTATTTTTTGGCTAATCACATCATAACATTTTCTTGTAAAGTGTATTAATGAATTAATCAGATCATGACAGTTGGTAAATGTAAATGTTCCATTTATCTTTTTAGTATTATATATGACGTTTATTAGTATTTTTTTCTATGTACAGTGCCTAAATGTGCCTAAAAAATTAAATTAAATTAAAAAGTTAATTATTAAACATTACTATAACTTATAAATTCCCACCACATTATATATATTTTTTAAATTAAATTAAAATGAAACATAATTTAAAAAGGAGTTAAACTAGACGTATAGATGTTGGCATATTTTCATATAATTATTTCAGGGCTAATCACACCATAACATTTTGTTGAACAGTTTATTTAATAAGATCATGAAAGTTGTCAAATCTTGACATATTTTCATATGCATTTAAATTTGTATCAGTTTATGACATACAGCGTCCTATTAATGACAATGACTAATATTTTCTTCTATATATAGTACCTAAATGTTTTATTAACATAAAACTAATTATATTATTATTAGCCAGATCTATTGATCTCAAATGATATAATCACTCAGTACGTTTAATGACATACTGGTTCTGGTTTTACACACATACCTGCAAACCTAATTTTGACCAGATCCAGAGGATGCAGCACTAGTGTGGACACCACTCCTCCACTGAGCCCTGCTATTAAATTCTCGATCTTCACATGACTGAAGAGTCTCTGCAGGCTGCCGGTGAGGGACAGGGGTACAGGGGAGCCCTGGCTGGGGCTGGGGCTCATGACTGCTCCTTTACTGCAGGTCAACACACAAAATCACCTACTTTAACATTAACCCAGTCTTACAGATTCATTTTAAAGCATTTAGACCGGTAAAGACCTTTCTGAGTTGTTACAGCCGTTATAAGTCAAAGTTTCAGTAAGAATTAACTGTGTGCATGACCTTACCAGTTAATGTCAGATCATACACAGTGACAGACAGCGGGGATGATTCGGAAACATGCTGAAACTGTAACATGGCGCTTTACACAACACAAACTGCGCATGCGTAGCATTGCACTTTCAAAATAAGAGTAATCTTTTAACGAGTACTATGAAGAAACAGTCATTAGCGTAAATAAGAAAAAAAAACAAAAAAAAAACAAAACAATTTACTAAAATTAAAAAAAAAATAGACCCACGTTAAATAATATATTAATTATTTATGCCTTATTTTCTTCAACAGTTTTTTCCCCTTCATTTTCCTTTTCTCTATTATTATAAAGATTAATATAATGTTGTTCTCTGAGTTAAAAAAAAAAAAAAATAGTGTCATGGCGAAAATGATGATTAGAATAATCTGGTATTGAGAAACATTAAAAGGCATTAATTTTAAAATATACCGTCAACAGAAGATTTATTATTTTTATGAGAAATTTTATTTTCCCCGTCATTCATTAGACCAACATTTTAGAAGTCAAAATTTTCAAATCACTCAAAATAAAAGCTCAATACAATTACACAAAGCATTAATTTTGCATACAAAAATTTCTAAATAAAGAATGATAAACGGTTGTATGTTTAATAATGTATAATTACTTTATTCTATCAATAGAAAAACCTCAAAACAACTGAAAGTACGATCCGTTTGCAAACAGTAAAATGCTACTTTCATACCATCATATGATAAATAAATAACAACACATAATACAATAATAATAATAATACAACAATAATATAATTTTTTACAAACCAAATCGTAAGCGTTTAATTGGTGGCACTTTTATTGTGTAAGTACTAAAAGTATGTAGGTCAAAGCTTACCAGCAGTCTTCAGACCATAAAGACCTCTTTAATGCTGAACATTTCAGAAATAATATATTGGGTAATTTGGGGAAAAGATTTAAATTATTTATCTCTCTTTCTGATCTGCTCTTGGGAGGTGTGCGTGCGTACTTAATATCGCGAGATTTATTGATATGCCTGGCTATTCACCAAAGTTGAGTCACGTACTTTGCGTAATCATACTCCATTCATGTGAATGGTTGTTACGCCGCTGGCGTAGCTGAGTTTTGCGGAAGTGGTATCAAGGGGAATGTAGGGCTGCCAAAGAACGATCGGTTTCTAAAGCGGCACTTGAACATTAATATTATGGGTAAGTTCTACTCACTTTTACGATATACCATACACCAAACATCGCCGTTTGAGTCTCGGTAACGTTTACACGGCTTTTGGGTCTAGTCGAAGCATTTCGGTGGTTTAAATCGACGCTCGCTAGTGTTTTTACTGTAATTTAGGTTAGTGATAGCGCGCGAGGCATTTCCTGTCAGTTTTTTTCCTCTCGTGAGTCATTCAAGAACGAAAAACGGGTTACGTTCGTTAGAATTTAATCAGTATTAACCAAATACACTTCTTTTTTAAAGTTTTTTCTTAATTGCTAAATATAACAGGCACATAATTTGCAGTAATACTCGTTTTTAGAACACAAGCAAGCTAATGTAGGTTAGCAGCTAATCACACAGCGGCTGGAATAATGCAACTAACTTACTTAATTTCTACATCTTGATTACATATTAAATATTTAAACATTTTTGGAGTTTAATTTAAATATGTCCTGCAATCTCTATGAGATGTTGTTTAGGTGGATGCTAGACATGCTAACAGGTTTGAAAACAAAATTCATTGTTGTTTGGCAGAATTGCCATAATAAATCTAAATCTAATTAATCTAGTTTGGTAAATAAAAGCAGATAGAAGTGCTTTACAATGTCATTTCCTTCAGTTAATTCCTTCACATCAAACCAGATGCTGTATGTCATTCAGACGTGCACTAAAACTGCGGTCAGGCTCTCACATCCTGTAGACAGATCTGTTTTAAACAACTGAATGCTTCACCTGGTGTGACTCCTGGTTTGTGTATTTTACTTTCAGCTGTGTGCCTTTTAATATTTGGCTTTATATTAGTGTCACTTCTGATCTGTTTGGCTTCTCAGCGCCTGAGGTTTGTATATCGCTCAGACTAATTAAAGTAATACTGTAAAGGGCGGTCATGAGATTTATAGCTTAAAGAAACCAAGTTATCATGCAGAATAAATGATGCTGGTGACATTAAAAGATGCAGCCAAGTGGAACCACATGTTTTTGTTTTGTGACCTCTGTGCTTTCAAGCATCTCATATTCTGCACCATCACTTCTCATGTAGTGCCACACATTAATCAGCATGATATGGTCGCACATTTTAAAACTATCTTGACACTTGTGTGGTTTATGTACAAAATATTGCTTTTGTTTGACTTTCCAGTAATTCAGCTCTCAGGCCATTATCAGAAACCGTAATCGTTTCACATTTTGCTGTCATTTCATGATTCATGCATGCAGCTTTAGTCAGATTTTGGACACACCTACTCAGTCTTTATTATTTCTGTTAACCACATTTTAGTCATCAGTGGGAATTATGTATTGACCAAAAATATTACGCAAATCAAAACTGTTTGAGCTTCTTCAATGTAGTCATGCTTTTTCTAAATCTCATAAATAACAGAATTCATATGTAGGCACAGTTGTCTGTAAAACTAATTTCATGCATAAGCCCATGTTTTTACGATCATGAGAAATGTAAATGCAGTTCATTGTCACTCCAAGCATACGACATTTTAGTATCTCTCTGATAGTTCACCTGTCATAAATAAACAACATTTTATATTTGATTTATATTTGTTCCTCTTTTTATTTTTTATTTTTTTTGTGACTTAATTTGAGGAATATTCCACATGTGTTGCCATATGGAGTTATTTCCTAGATCAGTGGTTTTCTGTTTTTTTTTTTACATGCCACGGACCCCAAATATGATCATCCTGATGCAACAGAGCCCATGCTAAAATTTAAAAGGCAGCTAAATAGTTTAATGTTTAAAGAACTTTGAAATTATAAATATATGCACAAAATATTATTTGGAATATTTTTAGTTTCTATTTTGTTCGGTTACATTTTTTCCACTGTTAGTGCTGCACTGTTGAATAAGTGTATTATTAATTTAAATCCTTAATTTATTTTAGCCAAATTATTGTATTTATTTTATTTAAATGAATTACTTACTTTATTTTTACTTCTTGTACACTGTTTTTTTTTTTTTAACCTAAACTTTTGCACTTGACCCCCTGAAACTCCCTTGCAAACCCCAGTTTTTGAAAACTGCTGTGCTAGATAAACTTTATTCTTCAGTAGACGTTTGTATATTTTTGATTTGAGTCACTTGCGTCATTGAGCCTCTGACTTTCTCTCTATCAGTTCAGCTTGAACCTTTTTTGTTTTTTTTACTTGCCAAAGCAATTTCAAGCATTTGGAACCTGTGTATATGTCTCACATTTTTGTGCTTTTTTTTTCTCTCCTTCTTTGTCCAAAAATGCTGCTGTATGCTGAATTTTGGACATGCACAACATCTCTTCTGACGTCTTCATTTTGCTCCCCATCACCCTCCACCAATACCATGCATTTCTTGGATTCAAATACACAGCAGTAAGTATGGCTAATACAGGGCAGATAGCACATGATCACCATCTATTTGCTTACTTGAGAGTGCAGTTGTGTGTTATTCACTGTGAGCATATACCAGCAAGTTTCTCTGATCAAAAAAGTGTTTTTCTGTCTGTTTTCAGCAGCAGAAGAATCTGGAGGGATATGTGGGCTTTGCAAGCCTCCCCAACCAAGTGTACAGAAAGTCTGTGAAGCGGGGCTTTGAGTTCACTCTGATGGTTGTGGGTAAGGAAACGCATTCTTTGAATGTATTGATTTTGATCTGCTTTGTAACCTTCAGTATGCGGCTTTGCAAATACCACGCTCAACGTGTAACTAAGTTAGCGACACATTGCTTGTGATGGATTCAGTGTGCGCTGCAGTCATTATGACCACTTGAGGAGCTTCCTGTCTAGTTTTGAATGTTTGCCAGTTTGAGACTACATTCTTGACATTTGGTCTAAACGCCATTTGGATAACCACACAGGAAGCAAGAGTTGAATGGCAGTGATTTCTCATCCTGTTCATCTTGAAAAATGCAAAGAGTTTTCAGTAAAGAACACCTAAATGGCTGACATTTTTGAAGGCGTAGCTTTGAAGTTGATTCTTTTACATTTAATCAAGTTTGTGGTGATACGGGATCTGTCTTGTTTTTGCTGGAATTTACTCTGAAAGCTTACGGAGCTGTGTTTGCTTTGGCTTTGCGTGCGAGCTGCGGTTTTGTACCCGACATCCCCTGCGTTTATGAATCTGACCCGGGGACTCGTGGTTGTGCGTGCTTGAGTTATTTTCAGTCGCAAGCGAAAGGCATGTTCAAGACATTATTTTTGTTCTTTACAGCTGCAAAATATTGTCTTTGGTAAGACTTTGGTAGATGGTTTAAACTTTTTCGTCACATAGTATCCCAACCTTTAACTGATTTTAATGTCGTTAATGAAGTTTTATAGTGCTTTCTCTTGCTGATTTGTAATACAAATTGGCTGTGCTGTGCGGGTGGACTTTACCCAGTTGTTCTTGCATTAGTGTTTGGGTATGGAAAACGGCCAAGTCTGTAATGGTGCCAGCCACTCGCCCTGCCAGAAGCAATTTACTCTAGTTAATGTGCTGACCTCACTGCTTGAGACCGCACAGATGAATGCCACGCTCTCTTAGTTCTAACCTTCATCCAGCGCTTATCCGTCACTCTAGTAGTTTAGTCCCGCTGCTTGCGCTCTGTATTCACACTAATGCTAAATGCATAATAATGAAGCATCATCACAGTGCTGGAGATGTATTGAGCTGGTCATATTTGAATTTCCAAAACAATTAGCGGTAAGTATTTAGAATGAAGTTCACTTAGTCACATCTTGGCCATTAACGGATTTACTAAAGAACTGCCAAAAAGCTGCTTGTGAGGTTAATTCCACTGTTCTCCCATGAGGTTCTTAGACTGGATGCAAAAAAAGCTGTTCCCTCCAGCATTGACGTAATACATTTAGGGAAAGTTCACACAGGCCATGTCCTTGCATTCCATCTGCACTATTATTTTAATTGTTTGTCTATTTACTGTTTGTTTTTGGCCACTGTCTCATGCCATGAATGTCACGTTTTTAAGCTTTTAAATGTAATGGTAGATGAGTGTATTAATCAGCCATTAAATTGCCATTTTGAGATTAAGTGCTACATTTTCACCTCTTTTGTTCTGTCAGAATCTGCCAAAATTATTTTTGTGAATCGTGAGTAAATATTTGTTAAATAAGAAGCAATTTTGTCACTAAATTGTGTATTTATTTATCTGCAGTATATCACCGTGCTTTCTAGATATTGTGTCTGTATCGCCTGTTTCAAAGCCCATATCTGTCAATTACTATTTATCTTTGAAAAATGCATCTTGAGAGTCCTGTATTTCATATTTGTCTGTGCTTCATTATGTTGGTATTGAAATAATCTCTAGTCTTCTAGTCCTAGACTCTAGTCCTGATTGTATACTGATTTTATACATTTATTAAATGTTTGGTTAAAAAAATTAATGTTTTTGAATGAAGTCTCTTATTCTCATCAAGGCTGCATTTATTTGATCAAAAAAAGAAAAAGTTTGAAATATTGCAATTTAAAATAACTTTTCTGATCAGAAATGTTTTAAAATGTAATCTATTCCTGTCACTATTATAAACAATGTTGAAAACAACTCCTTAATATTTTTGTTGAAACTGTGATACTTCAGGATTTGATGAATATAAAGTTCAAAAGCTCATAAATATTTTGTAACAATGTAAATGTCTGTACTTTCACTATTTTTTTAAAAAATTGCATTAATTTAATGTGTCATTGCTAAATAAAATAATAATTCTAATAATAATAAAAAAAATCTTACTGACGCCGTAAACTCAAACCTTATTCTTTTGCTCTCTTGGAAGCAGTGGTATTTCCTTCAGTAAATGTATTTTTTATAGGATGTTGTACTGAATTCAGGTCTCGTTTTAACCTCACGTTTCTCTGTATTTTCTGTCCTTTTGTTTTTCAGGAGAGTCAGGGTTGGGAAAGTCCACGCTGATAAATTCTCTGTTCCTGACGGATATGTACTCTGGAGAATATCCTGGACCTTCACATAGAATCAAGAAAACCGTTCAGGTATATAGAGTGAAGATTTGTTTCCTAAATGTCGATAGATGCTGCTTGTTCCTTCTCAGTTGTGCACTGGAAACAGAAAATGGGTAACCCTTTTTTTTTTTTAACTTGAATATAGCTTTATAAAGGTTTTTAGATCATAACTCCAATCACACATTTCCAAGTTCCTATCCCACTATACCTCTGGCTTCTCAAGCATACTTAAGTAATACTTCAGTAATAGCTATGCTATGTCCTGCATGTTTGTACTTGTAGCCTTAGTTTAGAGTGACTAAGTCCAAAGCTTTACACAACATTTCAGCTTTATGATAATTGTCTTTGCATCACACTCCACTAATACCTAATGGTATGTAAACAAAAGTGACCAAGCAGACAGTAGCTACTAGTGTTTACACCAGCCATTCGTGAGGTCTTACTTATTTAGTGTTTACTAGAGCATATGTTGAGGGCCTCTATGTAGAAATAGTAATTCAGTTGGTCTGTTATCCACAGGTGGAGCAGTCCAAAGTGTTGATGAAGGAGGGAGGTGTCCAACTTCTGCTCACGATAGTGGACACTCCAGGATTTGGAGACGCTGTGGACAACAGCAACTGGTGAGAACGATTTTAGTGTGTTTGGTGGATTGCCAGATATAATTATCACAGCATGGTTTAATATCAGGTTGCTTGATATAATTAGATGGCTATGTGATGGTGTTTTCATCACTGTGGTGTTGTTTTAAACCAAAAGTATGACCTGAATCTCCTGTGTGTTTTCTGCTCCAGCTGGCAGCCGGTCATTGATCACATCGACAGTAAATTTGAGGATTATCTGAACGCAGAGTCGCGTGTGAACAGACGGCAGATGCCGGACAGCAGAGTGCACTGCTGCCTGTATTTCATCGCACCCTCAGGACATGGGTGAGTGATCGGAGACTTGTCCTTCTGCTTTCTTGCTGTTCATTATTCATTATAATCTCTTAAAAAAAGGAGAAAACTTACCAAAGATATGTTGAGCTCCCTATTAGCATCACTAATTAAAGTAGTTTCTGTGCATAAGTGACATAATTCAGAGTTTATTCAGTTTGTTTGTGTTGTGGTTTGAATCAAACCCTACAATTTGAGGTAGGAAAGGTACAATATGCATTAAAGGGACCAAAAATGACATTGAAGACTTTTATATTGTTACAAAAAAGATTGTATTTCAAATAAATGAATCCAGAAAAAAAGCTGTATCACAGTTTCCACAAAAATATTAAGCAGCACAACTGTTTTCAACATTGATAATAATAAGAAATGTTTCTTGAGCAGCAAATCAGCATATTAGAATAATTTCTGAAGGATCATGTGACACTGAAGACTGGAGTAATGATGCTGAAAATGTACCTTTGCATTTCAGGAATAAATTACATTTTAAAATATGTTCAAATAGAAAACAGTTCTTTTAAATTGTAATACTATTTCACAATATTACTGATTTTGACTATTTTTATCAAATAAATGCAGTCTTTTTAAGTGTGAGAGACATCTTTCAAAAACTGTATTATCTATAATTTTATTTTATTTTATTAACTATAATTGTGTGCATAAAATAGGATGGTTGTATACAAACCTATACCTATTTTTTTTTTTCTTTTTCATTTATCATACTTCAGTTCATTCAGTTTTCCCTTTATGGTTGTGAGTTGTTTTTTTCTGCTAAGATGTCTGATAATAGATTTCATTGACAAACCGGAGTTGAGGTCACTGAAATTTTCCTCTTAGTCAGTGAAAATATTAGAATGACTGTGTTACTGTAAGCAGCTGTTCTCAGACAATAGAGGATCTGTGTGCAGTGGCAGTGAAGATGCAGGAACGTGTCGCTCTGTTCAGTCTTGTGTCCACACAGTCATGATGATTATCAGAACTGAAGCGTGGAAGAAAGTAAATAGTATGGGTGTTGTTGCCTGTGATTCAAAACGGAAAACAATTTAGCAGTAAAAGAACAACACGCAACCACTAGTGACTTTTTTCTTTTATAAAACAACGATATTCAAAACAGCAATATTTCAATTAGTAATATTCAAAAAGTCACCAATGTTCAATAAATAATTACAATAATAATGCATTTCTCTGAAATAAAATAAACAACGTATTAGATTTGTTTAATTTCTTTTTTTAATATATATTTTAAATACTTGTATTTTCTTAAAATGTGGATCGTCAGAGATTCTATCATTGTAGTTTAGAAGTCCATATTTAGTTGGACTTCCAAACTACATTATTACCTTATCTATAGCAAATGTGAGTGGTTTTTAACTGTGCAAAAGTTCAAACCCCCTAACCTTAAGTATGAACTGTAGTTTCGGCGATTCTTGCATTTGCGAAGACCATTAAAAAGCTGTTGAGAGAACTGTGATCATTATCGTGGTGTCGTGTTGTATGTTTTTCCACCAGACTGAAACCTTTGGACATCGAGTTTATGAAACGGTTGCATGAGAAGGTCAACATCATCCCACTGATTGCCAAAGCAGATACCCTGACACCCGAAGAGTGCCAACAGTTCAAGAAACAGGTCAGCCGGCTGTAGCTTCCAGCTCTCGTGTGCTAAGTCCTATCTGTTTACACTCCTGATTAAGAAAAAGGCAAGAAGAGACAGCAGGAGTTCAAGCCTCCGGCACCATGTGTGTCTTGAGCGCTTTGCCATCTGTCAGAGTATTATCTCTGCAGGAACCATGAGCAGGAGCGCAGCATTACCGCCTAGACAGGAAAGATCAGATGAAAAGATTTGAGCACATCCACAAATAAATAAACAGAGGATGTTCCTCAACCCTAAACAATCGCTCTTGGCGATCCTCTGGAGGTTGTGTGCTGGCCCCGAAAGAAATTGCAGAGAGTTTGTGTGATATTTTTTATTTTTTTTATTTTTATTTTTTAAAGTCGTTTTTATGTTTCTTTAGATTATGCGAGAAATCCTGGAGCACAAGATCAAAATCTACGAGTTTCCTGAGACGGATGATGAGGAGGAAAACAAGATTGTGAAAAAAATCAAAGTAAGAGTTCTACATTTGTGTAATATGCATATTTCCCAACAAAAACGTGACCAGCGGAATTAAACTGCCTGTTTTTGCAGTTTTATGTTTATGAGCTGTGATATCGTAAACGTGACTGTTTTTGAACAAGTCGTTTCTGAGAGCTTTCATTAAATGTTCTGATGGAGGATTTTTGTGTTATACTTTATACTTTTGTGTTCGTACTTTTAAACACTTTGTATTGTATTGTACTTTCTATTTCAAAAGCAAAAGTAAGAAATATCCTGTTTTGTATGATCTGTCCCCTTTTAAATGCTGTTCATATAGGAAAATGAAGTGTAACATAGTAATAAAGTTCTGGATCTGTGTCTGTGGAGGTGGACAGTACATGTGGTTCACCAGGTGGCTGCACACTGAAAGTCTGCCAAGCTTTGCATGTTGCTTTAGCAGACAGATTCCTTGTACACAGCCATCCATGAGCCTCTCTATATCTCTCTCTCTCTCTCTCTCTCTTTCTAGGATCGGTTGCCCCTGGCTGTGGTCGGAAGCAACACTATCATCGAGGTGAATGGCAAGAAGGTTAGAGGAAGGCAGTACCCATGGGGAGTGGCAGAAGGTAAATGCACTTGAAATTTTGACACTCAAATGCATCTGAAATGTTTAGAGTTGCAGTCTTAATCACAAACCTGTGATCGTTTGGGTCGGGCAGCTAACATAAATAACTATGAATGGTATTATGCAGGTCAGTTCATTTTAGAATATGAAAATAACATGGGTTCACACTGGCATGGAAAATCTGTAAATATTAAGAAGTTAAAGCAGGAAAATTCAGCTTTGCATCACAGGAATAAATTACATTTCAAAATATATTCCAGTAGTAAACAGTTATTTTAAACTGTAATAATATTCCACAGTATTATTGATTTTACTGTATTTCTGATCAAATAAATGCAGCCTTGGTGAGCATGAGAGACTTTATAAACATTAATAAAATCTTACTATCCCCAAACTTTTGAACAGTATTGTAGTTGTTCATGGATGCAATTATATATGCTCTAAAAAATTATTACATATGCTAGAAATTACTGTTTATGAAGTCAATCTTTGTGAATTTTTCTAAAGTCTTTATCCTGCAGTTACCAGCTATAAATGTCATTTGAAGAATAGCTTTTTTTGTTTAAAACCTAATTATCTTTTCTTTTCTCTACAGTTGAGAATGGAGACCACTGTGATTTCACACTCTTAAGGAATATGCTCATCAGGTACAAACAGCCACCGCAAGTCAAAATACACTGTGTTTGGCACTGAGTCTTGTGAAAAGCAATAGCTTTTAGAGAGTAAATGAGACTCCACTTTAGCAATTTGACCACAAGAGCAACTTTTGTCAAATGCATTGCTTAAAATGTGTGCTTCTGCTATTTTTCTTCCACAAAAATGCCACTTGATTTGATATTTTATATATCTAATGTAAAGACACTCATATTTAAAGCATGGCTTTGTGGAGCCAGTGTATAAAAATGCATGTGTTTACCTTGTTTTGTGTCAGAACCCACATGCAGGACCTCAAGGACGTAACAAATAACGTCCATTATGAGAACTACAGAAGCAGGAAGCTCGCGGCTGTTACCTGTAATGGAATCGACAACAACAAAACCAAAGGCCAGCTCACCAAGTAAGTTACATTTAGTATCATATCACTGATATTAAATGAATAGTTCTGTCTACCTGATGCCAGAACATACACTTCATGTCAAATGACAAAGGCCTGCATGGTTTGTCCTGAGATTTGTGATGTTTATACACTATAAGTGTGAGCGGAAATGCCTGAAATAACGTAAGACGGCAGATAGCATCCGTTATATGCAGGCTTACATTCCATACCGCCTCATCTCAGATGCTTAAAACACGCTCGACTCGGACCTCATTGCGTCACAATGTGTGAATGTAAATTATAACACTCAAGCAACGATGTGTTCCTGGCATGCGCCACTCCACATCTGTGGTGTTGCGTTTATGAATTTAAACAGCCGTCTGATTATTACTAGTGTCATATTAGTGTTTACACTTATGAATAATTTAATACAGTTGAAATGACAAACACGCTAACACTTATACTGAAATCAACTTGAACCTATTAATTATAACGCTGCGCATTTGTTAAATATAGCATTTTTAAAGAAGGTTTTAGATCAATGTATGTAAGTGATGCTCAGTTGTCCAACAGCATTGTGACATTTTATGTTCCATCATTTCCTGTTGTCTGGTATACTGGAGAGCACACTGTAAACCATACTTGCATGTGTGGCTGGCCTACTTCTGTTTTTAAAGTCAACATAAAATGCTGTTTGCAAGTCAAACAGGATATTCACTGGGGGAAAATGTAGGGCAGCAATTTATTTTATCCGTTAGGAACTGATTGGATTGTGAGAAGTGGCCGTTACAGAATGGAGTCAGGTGGTTGTTGAGAAGGGATAATAAAATAAATAAAATATAATATAATATAATATGGTGTACTATGTAATCTAACATATAATGAAAAACAGGAAGGGGTTTAACAAAGTAAATGGGGTCTATTTCGAATTAACCTGATGGCTTAAAAATATTTTCTGTCAGTACATTTCTCTCGTTTGAGGAGGTTTATATCGAGATATCCCTTCACAGTTTTCTGTGCTCGCTAAGCCTTAATTTAAGAAGACCGACTCTTAACACAAGCATGTGTGCACATATGCATGAGCACGCGCTCACAGACACGTTTGTGGTCACGCCATGCAGCTTCCAAGTAGTCGACAGTCACCTCTAACTTAAAATATCGTTTTTGCAGGAAACCACATTAAAAGTGTTATAATCCAGACTAGTCTTTCCTCTCATCTGCTTTCACATTATTTTGCATTTCAGTGCACAGTATGATTTGTAGCATGCTAAGTGTGTGTGTTTTTGTCTTTTAGAGTTGACTCGGTTGAAGGCATGTAAGTGGTCATTTACATTTTTCCAAATCCCTGTGTTGTACGGATCCTCTCTTCCTCTGGGAACGGTGTCTTGCGGTGTCGTCTCCCTCTTTTTCCACCAGTTCCATGTGTGATTTTTTTTTTTTTTTTCCGGGGAGTAATAGATCTTGTGACAACAACCCAGTTGTATTGGTTAGATTAGAGGAAGTCAAACCCTTCCTTATTTTCCTGATGTGAAATATATAGGAGTATGTCCTACTGTTTGTCTATGAGTGGGAGAAAAAATTGATTCACAGATGCATTGCAGATTTTCCTCAGACTTTGATTCGCAATAATGGTTGCATTCAATTCAGATTCATTCTGCTCATATTTCATGAATAAGATCTTCTATTTTGCAGTTCCAGAATTGAGATCAGTGTTATTTTATGATTATTTAATTACATACTATCATAGTTTTGATTCATATTTTAAATTATTTAAATATTTAATCACTAATATTAATTATTATATACGTTTATGTATTTTCATTTTAATGTACTTTTTTATTTAATGTTATTATTTTTATTTCAGTTTTAGTTTAGTTCAACTAAAAAAATTAAAAAAACTATGCTTCGGCAACTAGCTGAAATAAAATGGGTTTTTTTTTTGTTCTATTTCAAGTATTTGTAAGATTTTTTTTTTTTTTTTATGGTGTTAGTTTTAAAGGGATAGTTCACCCAAAAATGAAAATTCTGTCATCATATGCTCACCCTTAAGTAGTTCCAAACCTGTATGAATTTCTTTGTTCTGCCGAACACAAAGGAATATATTTTGAAGAAAGTTTGTAAGCAGGCTGTTTTGGGGCACCATTGACTTCCATAGTAGGAAAAAAAATACTATGGAAGTCAATGGTGCCCCAGAACTGCTCTGTTTCCCACATTCTTCAGAATATCTTCCTTTAAGACATTCATATAGGTTTGGAACTACTTGAGGGTGAGTAAATAATGACAGAATTTTCATTTTTGGGTGAACTATCCGTTTAATTTCAGTTTTAGTTAACATTAATAACCCTGAATGAGATGCATCGTGGATGAATCATTTTGGACTGAGTCAACATGGTATCATGAGGTGTCTAAAGATTCCCACCATCTTTGCATATGTTCCTGTCGTACCTCTTTGCAGCTTTCCTGCGCCGCTCTCTAACTCTGATCAGCATAAATGCTTTGGCCATTAACAGCTTTCAGGTTCCTGGGGAACCAGGATGTTTGTTTGTTTGATGTTCTTCCTCCTTTTTCTCTGCCTTAGCAATACTGGCCATGGTAAGCCATGAGCGTTTAGTTGCCTCAGGTGTTTTGTGGGAGCGATTGGTCACGGGTGTCACCTTGAGCGCATCTTTTGTGATAAGCAGTGGGCAACGAGGGCTTTGTTGGTCTACCTTTCCATCTCCTCTTGTCTTGTGAAGATGCACAGGGATGCATTGCTCTAGGGGAATCTATGGGATGTGCTCTCATGATTGTAAATGGCATGTGTCAATGCTAGGAGCCCCATTGCCCAGATGGAGGAGGAGAGAAGGGAGCATGTGGCCAAAATGAAGAAGATGGAGATGGAGATGGAGCAGGTGTTTGAGATGAAAGTCAAGGAGAAGATCCAGAAGCTGAGAGATTCAGAGGCAGAGGTA
The DNA here is from genome assembly GCA_021397915.2 of Tor tambroides. Lineage (NCBI taxonomy): Eukaryota > Metazoa > Chordata > Actinopteri > Cypriniformes > Cyprinidae > Tor > Tor tambroides. Next base: position 35,900 of record JAFVLL020032309.1, on the reverse strand, counting down.
CTGACAACACAATTCCTCAGTGTGTCCTAAAATGGATTGGGCGATAAAACGCAACAAATGATATCCCAATATTTCAGTATATTATATTTTAATAGTATAATATAATCTTGATATATTTGCTGGCAGTAGTTTTTGTTTTGTTTTGAACCGTAGTTTGGACCACATAGCCATTTTAGACTCAAAATGTTTAATGCAAGAAGTAAAACGGTGAGAACATAGATAAAAATAATCATGTCATGATTATTATCATCACAATGATAATTGTGATTAATCATATTTTCCTTTATATTTACTATATGCACATTTCCACACCAGAGCTATTATAGTTAACTAAAACTAAAACCATAAAAACTCTAGTTACTTGAATAAAAGGAACTTGAACTGAAATAAAATAAAAATGAAATAAACTTATTTCAACTAGTTTCCAAGGCAACACTTCTCATTTTTATTTAGTTTAAATTGATATACTAAAATAATTGAAATAAAATGAATAAAAACTACAGACATATTTGAAATAAAAGCTAATAAAAATGACAAATTACTAAAAACAAAATTAATAGAAACGACAAACATTTAAAAAAAACGTATCAGAAACTATACAGGCATATTAAACTATACAAACGTTTTAATAAAACTTGAGCTAAAATGAAAATAAAACAGAACATGTAAAAACTATTTTATAATATTAATAAAAACTTAAAAAATAACACTGTTGCACACTCAAGTTCAAAATGCTTTCCAAACGCTCTCTTTTTGCTCTTTAGTTTAATTGTGCATTCTGTGTCAGCTGTCTGCTTTGTGTGCTTGATTTGATGGGCAATAACGGAGCCTGGCCTCTTATTTTTTGTGACCGTGCAGCTGCAGCGGCGTCATGAGCAGATGAAGAAGAATCTGGAGGCTCAGCATAAGGAGCTGGAGGAGAGACGACGTCAGTTTGAGGACGAGAGGTCCACCTGGGAAACCCAGCAGCGTATCCTGGAGCAGCAGAAAATGTATGTGGTCCGACTGATTTATATATTTTGAAATTAAATGATATATCATATTTTTTTCAAAAATTACCCCTAAAATAGAGAGCAGGTTTTTTTTAATTATTGTTTTGTTTTTTGTTTTTCCTCCGCCACAGGACTTTGGAAAAGAACAAGAAGAAAGGGAAGATCTTTTAAAATCATTAATGATGACCTGGTTGTTCTCATTCGCCAATCCCCCCTGACCTGATATCTGTGTAGCCTTCAGACTCAGAGCTGTCCTTGCGGTCTGACGAAGGCGTTCAAGCTGTTCGTGGACTTCTGCTAAAGCGTTTACCTTTGTGAAACTCAGTCTTAGGCAAGCCAAACCCATACCAATCTAAACGAAATATATACTGAATTCACTTACCAGCTGATGTCTACAGTTATATTCGAAAAATGTCTAACTGTCCAACTATATTTTGGTGATAAATTGTTTACTCGTTAACTAAATAACATGAACCTCTATAACAGAAGTGCGTTTTTTTTTTAAAAAAAAAAAAGAAGAAATGTAACTGTGCTCTATTTTCCCTCGATGAACCTGATGAATCCCATGTAACGTGGCCAAATTCTACAACTGTAAATGCACAAGTGACATCCGGGGACGGGCAAACGTATTATTTGCTCTTTTGGCTTATCATTTTGTTTTTTTTTTCTTATTGCAGAAGTGTTTCCAAAGTATAATGTCTGTCTAGTCAATATCCTTTGAGCACCTCCTATAACTTCATTAATGTTATGTCAGTTATTTTTATATATAAATATATAAATATGTATACGTACATCAAGACAGCTAACGTAATATTTTTTGTATGTTTCTTCGAATACTCAGCAGACGAGTGTCTTAATTCATGGACAGTCAGGAACGGTCGTGCTCATGATAGAGAGGTTTCAACATGTTTGTCTGTAAGCTCACCTCTGCTGTACAGTATTTCAGCTGTTAGGACACAAGTCCAAAGCAATTTTTGTTTTGTTTCTTATGTTATGTTCTGCATCTCTGTATTTTTAATTTTATTTTTCATTTGTATTGTACAGTCTCTTAATAAACTTGTGATGATACAGGGTGCTCATTTAGATCTCAAATAGCGTTGCAAGACTGGGAACCCTCATCATTTTTTTTTTTAATAAACATTCAAATCTACTAAAAATCTACCTACAACATTTTTGTACAAGAAACACTGATCATATTTAAGTTTTGTTACAGGGCAGTTGTCACACTTTCATCACATATTACCCCCCTGTATCGCATTAAAAGTAGTGTTACTCAATATTTAATCATTCAAATTTATGTTTGTATTAATTAATAATGAATGTTTCCAAAGAGGTTGTACAGTTATATGACAGTAATACATTGAACTTTCAAGAATAATTCATGTTTAAAGTGTAGTAAGTAAAAGTGGGAGCAACATCATAATTATAAATGAATTAATTGATAAACAGTCTTTGACTTGGTACTTTAATAATATAATGCTTGTTACATATTTAAAAAATCTTGCAAATTACATTTTTGTGAAAAATTAATTTAATAATTTTTCTCTAGCTCAGTGGCATCTGTCATCTGTTTACTTTTAACCAACAAATGCATCACAGTTTTAAAGAGAAAAAATAAAAATCACTTTTATGCTTTAAAATTAACTTTCTGTGAAAATTCCCTTAAAAGTGAAACAGTCGCTCTGTTATTGCTCTAACTTGTAAATGAATCGAATGACTGTTTGTGGACAGTTCTAATAATTTGGGTTTGTTTGTATTTGTGTCCGTTTAACAAATGAGCACAAGCCAAAGAAGTTTGCAAAGATCATGGGAATGTATCATGTGACAGTATGACTCTTCATCATGCTTTAATCATTATTCAGCACTAGGAGGCGGTGTCGACACATTACCAATCCTTCCTCATTCTTTTGGATTGGAGATGTTTAAACTACATTTGTTGGGTGGTAAAACACACTTAGATATTTTTAATTGTGGCAAACAGTTTTTGGCGCCACTGTATATAAATAAGACAAATGCAATTTCCCAAATAACTATTACCTTGTTTTTATTTTCAATTAATTTATTTCAGAACAGAGCATTATCAGTTTCAGCCTGACGTTTTGGACCAAAAGTAGGTGCATGTTAAAAGCTTCGACAAAGTCACAGCGCTCATCTTTTCCCTAGAAGGGTCCTAAAAGAAAATATATGTCATTAAAAATGTTGTGACAGCTATATGCATGTGGAAAAAGAAAAGAGAAAACTGACAAACCTGGTTCAGCCACATTCCTTTTTCCCATTAAACCCACAAAAGTCTGGAATTTCTGCCCTGGAAGTCATTTGTGAGATAAACCACAAATATCAGATTTGATGCACAAACGATTCAGCATTAGCAGCCGCTTTGTCTTTTGAAAGAAGTTATGTAAATGCAACAATTACAGGACACCCAACAGTCATAATAAATGCAAAAAAAAATTAACTATGTAGGACATTTATTTTTAAAGCACATTTAAATACGACCCGTTATTCCAAAGTACTGTTCACTTAATTAGGAAAAACTCCCCAAAATACTTACGTCTTCGTGTTATCTGTGATTTTGCTGTGAAGAGAAAGCAACATTTAGATTATTTAGATTATATACAGTGTATTTATACCATATCGACTGATAATGTGGAATTGAGAAGGAAAAATAATCTCAACAATAAAATTTGTAAAATATTTTTACCAGATGATCTTTTCCCCATTAGACCGAAAACCTGTTGTAGTCCAGGTGCTCGGCTGACCCTTTCCAACATCGCCTGTAGATCAGACTCCAGCACATTTACCTTCAGATGATAGACATAATTAAGCATTGCAACCAGCTGACAAACTTTCCTGATATAATGCTGCTAAATTATTTTATTTTAAATATTAATATTGTGTATTAAATTGCAAATGATATCACTTCTGTATATCAATTGAGAACAACAATGTAAAACTGAAATCACTAACCTCTCCTGGATACCTGTCACTCATCCAGTTATCCTCATCAGGACTGACATTCTGGCACAACGTATCTGACAAAGCAGAGAACAGCAGGACAGTCAGCAGGAAGATCTTCATGATGCACTGAGTCTGAAACCAAACTGTCGGGCTGTTTTACTCTGACAACAGAAATCAGGCTGGCAGTAAATAACCTGAGCATTGCCCGTGATGATTCCTGCTTAGATCTGGTGCAAACAGCAGCTCTGTTTAAATAGGGCTGGTGAAACGGGCAGATGATGAATCAGGTGGTAATTATGAATTATTAAAAGGAAATTGCTGCTTCACTGGATTATCCCTGTGAGCTTCATCCACTGTCAATTTCAGCCACAATTCTCCATTCTGCATATGACCTCTGATCCACTCCTGGTTCACATCGCTCAAGATGCCTGATCAATTTGAAGGAGTCTCAGAATTAGACAGTAACTTTACTTCATGATTTCCTTCACTCACATTCATTTGACTGATGCTGTTATAATTGATTGCTGTAAATCAGTGTTGTCCATATGTTGCTTGACAGCATGTGTCTGTGTTTGTACCTTCTATTCTATTCTATTCTATTCTGTTCTATTCCTGAACACACACACACACACATACTATATATATATATATATATATATGTATATGTATACATACACACACACACACACACACACAAACATATATATACATATATAGTGTTGGCTGATTGTTTAAAAGGATTCTTTAGCAGCTCTATTTATTTATCTTTATTTATTTTTTTTTCATTTATTGATTTAATATCATTTTAAAATACTATTTACTAATTTTAGTGTTCAATATTTTATTTATTGTAATATAATTGATGATCTGAATTAGATATGATTATTGAATATTCCTGTAATTCAATGAATTATTAATACATTAATTAATAATAATAATAAATTTGATAGTGCATTCAGCGCAGGAAGAAAGAAAAAGGATGTGATGTTATTGTTAAAAGTAAAACTATTAAAATATTTTTGTTCATTGAAATAAAGTTGGAATAGAATAGAATAAAATATAATATAAATATAAATAGATGAAAAAATAATTTTAAAAAAAGCCTTGGCTGAAATAAGTATAAGTTGAAGCACTAAAATGATTAAAAATTAAAACTGACATTAAAATAAATGAAGGCTAAATAGATGAAAAATGAAATGAAAATAAATGCAATGAAAACTAAAAATATAAAAATATATTTCTCTTATATTAAAAAAAGGCAAGGACCCAGAAAATTGCAGTTCCTATAGGCCCATTGCATTGTTAAACTCAGATTTAAAATTGTTGTCAAAAATTTTAGCACTAAGATTGGAGAAGGTTCTACCATTTATTATTAATGAAGACCAGACAGGATTTATTAAAGGGAGAAGTTCCGCCCACAATGTTAGGCGGCTACTAAATATTATTGAACTTTCCCATAATTTGAGTTCTAATTCTCTTATTTTGTCTCTAGACGCAGAGAAAGCTTTTGATTCTGTTGAGTGGCCTTATTTATTTTACACCTTAGAAAAATTTGGCCTTGGAGAATGCCTTATAAAGTGGGTGCGAATACTCTATACGGATCCTCTTGCTGCGGTCATTACTAATGGTCACAGATCTGACAATTTTCCTTTATTTCGGGGTACCAGACAGGGCTGCCCCCTCTCCCCATTGCTTTTTGCAATAGCAATAGAGCCATTTGCTCAGATGATAAGACAGGAGGCAGCTGTGTCGGGGGTGTCTCTGGGAGGTAGGCAACACAAGATCTCTTTATATGCGGACGATGTGCTGCTCTTTCTTTCAGATCCCGAGGTGTCTGTGCCAAAAACTGTAGACCTTATTCAGGAGTTTGGGCAATTTTCTGGGTACAAGATTAATTTTTCTAAATCAGTTGCCATGTTTTTAGGTAATAAGAAGTCTACAAATCAGTCTCCCTCCTCTCCCTTTAAATGCTCTGAAGATGGTTTTGATTATTTGGGTATACATGTAACCCCTACTTTCAAGCAATTGTACAAAGCCAATTTTACACCAGTGCTAGGAAAAATCCGTGATGATTTGAACAGGTGGATGGCTCTCCCTCTGTCTTGGCTGGGGAGGGTGGCTCTGATAAAAATGAATGTCCTGCCCCGTTTACTGTATCCAATGCAAATGATCCCTGTTTTACTGTCCAATAAGGCTATAAAAGAGTTAAATGGGTGGCTAAGTTCATTTATCTGGAGCAAAAGGAAACCCAGACTGAAATTATCGAAACTTCAGCTCTCTAGTGCAAAGGGTGGCTTGGACCTCCCAAATATTAGATTATATCAATTGGCTTGCCAACTTCGATTTATTAATGAATGGCTTATTGAAGACCCTAAATCAGTGTGGCTTGATCTCGAATCCTCACAGTCCAGTTGCCCCTTACAAAACCTATTATTTGTTCATAACGCAAAGCTTAGCAGAACTCTGTGTAATAGTCCTCTAGTACGCAATACTCTCAAGGCATGGCGTGCTATTCGAAGGCTGGAAGGCAGGAGCGACATAACCTCCCCTCTTCTGCCAATTTTGAACAATCCAGAGTTCCTGCCAAGTACTATAGACTCGGGTTTTAAGTTATGGGCTGTTCTTGGTATATGTGGGATGGGTGACTTGTTTGAGGAAGGATCCCTAGCGTCTTTCGATAATTTAGTTTCAAGATATAATCTGCCTAGACAGCACTTTTTTAGATTTTTGCAAATTAGAGATTACATATTCAAAAATACTACACTTACCTCTAAATACTCTTTTTCAGTTATTGAGGAAATCCTTCTGAACCCTCCTCCATACAAGTTGATTTCCCTTTTCTATAAAGCTCTATGCTCCTATGGTGCAGTTAGCACTTCATATTTAAAACTGACTTGGGAAAGAGAGCTGGGGGTGGTTATTCCAGAAGAGGAATGGGAGACAGTCTGGCTCCAAGCTAACAGGCTCTCAGTTTGTAATAGGGCAAGAGCCATTCAGCTTAGAATTTTACACAGAATACATATAACGCCATACTTAAGACATAAATACAATGCAACTCACTCGCCACTCTGCCCTAAGTGTAAGTCTAATATAGGAGATTATATTCATTGCATATGGAACTGTCACATGATTCAGGCTTATTGGTCCAGAGTTGTGGCTCAATTAAATAACATCTTTGGTTTGGATCTGGAGCTGGATCCTTTGTCACTTCTTTTGGGTTTTCCCTGTAAGCTTATTTCTAATAAATTTGAAAGGCGACTTTTTAGTCTGTTAACTTTTGCTGCCAGGAAGAATCTACTGATGTCATGGATCAGTGATAAGCCTCCCTCCATCAAAGGCTGGCATTCAATTATTAGGGAGATTATTCCTCTGGAACTCTTGAGCTGTATTATTCATTCTACAACAGATGATTTTAATCGTATATGGACACCTTACCTTAATTGCATAAATGCTTCTACCTGTGACATTTTGCGGTTTGGTATGACATAGTGTTCCTAGAGGTGTATAGACGATTCTCCCCAGATTTTATTTTTAATTTTGATCGGTGATACAATTCTCTGTTTGTCATCTTATGTATAATTTTGTTTTTGTATTCTCTTTTGTTGTATATCTGGCAGCGTGTGTATGTTTCTGTTTTGTATCATGTTGAAAGTTATTAAAAAAAAAAAAAAAAAATAGAAAACAAAATCTAGGAAAGCAGAAAAAAAAAAATAAAAAAAAAAAAATAAAATAAAATAATAAAAATAAAAGCTAATATCAAAATATTAATAAGTACTATGATCGTATAAATAGCACCAAATAACATATGAAGAAATAAAGTATTAAAGAAAGCCCCAACATGGACATAAAATAAAAGTCATTGAAATGGTTCGTAGATTAAATAAAACTAAATAGATTTTCAATTCGTTGCTGTTTTTCATTCTTTCTAATGTTTGAATGTATTTTGAATATTTATTTTGTATGATTCTGTTTAGTATTTTGCGTAGCAATACGCTCCTTCTCGTCTCTTATTGGCTATTTGAACGTGTCACTCAAACCTGCCAGGCCTCCGTAGGTCACGCCCCCGCGTTTATCTAAATGAGGAAGAACTTGAATCAAAAGTGAAACAATGTAACGTTAGATACACAGACTCGGGAGCATGTACAGTTCACGTACGTGTTTATAAACAAAGAAATGCCCGTTCTCAACTGAAGAAAACCATGTTTTATTGTCGATTTCTGCTGCTTTGTTTTAATCTATTATATTTCTGCGCTGCGTTTCGCGTTAATGCAACGCTTTCTCCGAGAAATGCGAAATCTTCAGATAATCTGGAGCTCATAGGTAGCACCAGACACAAAGGAAGGTCCACTGAAGGTCTGGAGGGGTTTGAACCTGGTGATCCTGCCCCTGCTTTCCAGGTGCAAACTCTGGACGGAGTGTTTATTTACAGTCCTCCTGCTCAGAACGACTCGAGGAGCTCTCTCATCGTTCACGCGTTCACCAATAAATCCGCCTTTCTGGAGTGTCTGTGGACGTGGAGCGAGTCCCTGTCAGACCTGCTGAAATATCTGCCGTCCAACACTGAAGTCCTGCTGCTGTCCCTGGATGACACTGCACTGCAGGACGCCCTCTGGATGAGAGAACAGGTGTACAGAGCCGCAGCTCATGGGTACTGACACATTCAGTATCATATTAACATCTCATACCATCACTGTAGCTTTCTCTTTCTTTCTTTCTTTCTTTCTTTCTTTCTTTCTTTCTTTCAAGTACCATGTTTTATTATGATTTTGGGCAACATAAAACCAAGTCCTAATCCCAGTTGAACACTGGCTCTGGTGTGACTGTAAATGCAGACCTTGAGCCAAAAACTCACCAAACACCAATGACTTGTACATATGGGTGCTGTCATTTTAGACACTTCTAAAACTGTTGCAACAGAGATGGAAATACAATTTTTAAATACATGAATTATGATCCCATCGTTGTTGCCACAGATTTGGAAGTGCATTTTTCTGTTCTAAAGAAGGGGGTGTCCCAATACTTTTGTCTATATAGTGTATGTACAAGTCATTGGTGTTTGGTGATGAGTTTTTGGCTCAAGGTCTGCATTTACAGTCACACCAGAGCCAGTGTTCAACTGGGATTAGGACTTGGTTTTATGCAGACCAGTCAAGTTCTTCCACACTGACTGAATCAATCATTTTCTTTTTGAACCTTGCCTTATACACAGAGGCATTGTCATGTTAGAATAGAAAAGGGTCCTGTCCAAACCGTTGCTATAATATTAGAAGCACACAGTTTCCTAGAATATCATTATATGCTTTAACATTAAGATTTGTACTTATAGAAATTACTAAAGCAGTCAAACCTGTTCATTAGAAGGGGGCGACCCAATACTTTTGGCAATATAGTGTAGATAGATAGATCGATAGAGAGATGCAGACAGACAGACCAGTTTTTTAATTCCTAAAAAATGTATTCATTAAGTTATGTATTTCTATTTATTTATTATGATATTTGGACATCATGGCAATACTGTAGTATTTTGTAAATTACCTTAGTCAACCATTTAAATAACAAAAGTATACAATTATGTAAACATTTGACTACCGTATAGGATATTACAAAGTACATGGCTTTACCGTCGATTACCATTGCTGTAGGTATAAATAGGTTCATTTATTTATATTTATTTTTTTTATTTGAACTAAAAAGTACCTATTGTTAATTATATTTTTAATTAATTTGTAATATTTTTAGTTACCTTGTAAAACCATTTAAATAATTTCCATGTGTAGTATACAAATATGTATAGATAGATAGATGCAGACAGACAGGTTTTTAATTCATAAATATTTTTTTATTTTATTATTTTTTTATTATTATTTATTTATATAAAAATACCAGGTCATATTATGATGTTTGGATATCATGGTAATACTATAGTATTTTTTTTAAATTACATAAAAAAAAAATGCCATAACTGTAGTGTGATATTACCACAGTATGCAAAAATGACATAATTAAGGCAATATTCAATATTTAATATTCAAACACCATTGTTTGTCTTGGTAGAGGAAAAGAGATCATGTCCAGACTGCATTTCTCTCCTACACCTGTGTTTGCGCTGGGTAACTGGTTACCCAGGGTTCTGTACTCATGGGGATGCGGTGGACACAACTGCGGCCTCGCTCAGGTGCTTTTCTCCTCTCCGGGTGAGTGTGTCTTGATGGGATCACATGACGCGGTTCTATTTGTTTTGGGGGCGTCTTTTCTTAAATATTCTGGAATTGCAGATTGGAGCACACCGGTGATCGCCAAGCGTCTCAATGCCCGATACGACTGGCTGAATGGACGCTGGGATACACAGCCTTACAGACTGCTGGATGCAGGTGATGGTTGTAAACCTGTGATGTCTGTCAAAGGTGCAGTCGCGTGGGTATCTGAGGGTGGCTGCTCTTTCTTCACAAAGGTGAGCTGCATGAGCTAGGCAACATGGATATTTGTTCAAAATACAAGATATGGCCTGATTTTCAATGTTTTTAAATTTTTAAGTTAAAAAACATGGCTGAATCCAACGCTACTGGGGTGCTGGTGTATGCATTACCCGGGAATCCCATACAGGACATGAACTGCGCAGGAGACGATTGTTCCACCTCCATCAACATACCTGCGTCTATGGTCCATATTGAACCATCTGTCACGCAAGCACTGCGGTGAGTATCGTCATCATAGCTCACGACTGAGATGTGGATTTTTCACCTTTGAAGGTGTTTGTTCTTAACATAAATTATTTTATTTCAATATTTTATTCACATTATTCTGGGTTTGTAAATAATTCTGATTTTGAGATTCCACTGTGTACATTAGTAAAGTCCAGGTTAATTATCTTATCACTGCTGTTATTGTAAACTAAACTATTAGAAAGAATTTTTTTAAATTGAAATAAAGCTGAAGTAAAATAAAATATACATTTTAGATGAAAAACTTAAATGAATATTAGAAATGTTGATAAAACTAAAACTGAAAAAATAAGGCTAAATAGAAATATAAAAAACTAAGAAAAATAACTAAAGCACATAACAAAATGACTAAAACTTAAAATTAAAATGAAAGCTAAAAATATTAAAATAAAAGCTAATTCTAAATACTTTATACATATGAACAATAATACATAATAGTATATAAATAATACTAAAATAACACGCTACTTATTTTTTATAACAGCCTGGCCATCTGTGAAAATGCTGCAATATATTTCAGCCAATTAATAAAACATAATCTTTACCACTCAAATTAATCCTTTTGCTGTCATTTTACAATATCTTCAAACGTAGTTTCCTTCAGATGAAAAGTCACATGTGAAAGTTTTAGTGACGGCCCATGAATATTTAATAAAATGAACACAGAGGCTGTTTATGGTTGTTATGTGTTGTCAAACGAGTCATAATAACATTCCAGCACTTCATTATTTAATACTCAAGACCTTTATATGTGTATTTGCAACGTTTGCAGCATTGCTTGTATTATTTAAACAGGCTGATAAATCATGCTGTATTATAAATGTTTTTTTCTTTATATATATATATATATATATAAATCAGTCACAAATGTTTTTCAATCATCTTTGACATGCTGATTGTTTCGATAGAAAGGGGCGCCCTGTGAATGTGACAATCCAGGTCACACCTTCTCCAAACTTCTTCTTCGCGATCAACCAGAAGGGGGCGCTGTCTGAGATGGGCTGGTTTCTCTACCCCACCTTTAGATTCATGGCCTGGCAGGCTCAGTGGTAAGAAAACTGGGTAACACTTTATTTTAACGTGTCCTTGTTACACTTTACATGTACTTACTATTATAAAAACAATAAATTATGCATAATTACATGCAAGTATCCCTAAACCAAACCCTAACCCTTACCATATAGTAAGTACATGCAGTTAATTAATATTACTCAGTACTTACATGTATAATTACACTGTCACAAGGACACCTTAAAATAAAGTGTAACCAAAAACTGATATCTGTTTGGAGAATATTTCATCCATTTAACAGCTAATACTTATCATATTTAAAACATTTGTGTGTTCAATCCACTCAAAACAATTTGTCGTTTTGTTTAGTGCATGTACTGAAAACCGGGGCTAGTCGTCACAATTTGAGTTGAGTGAAAAGTAAAGTTGAATGTAGTGATTGACTGATGGCCAATGCCAATAGGGATATCTGGAGAACTGGGTGCTGACTAATATGTACCAAATGCTGATCTTAAAATCTTAAAATTGCAAAATATTGTCCAATTATTGGCCTGGCTGATATTATCACTAGCTTATGGTATCATAATTTTACTTCTTTTATTTTCACTTTTTTCTTATGTCCAGTTCACATTTATTTTATTCTCTAGGTTCACATTCAGTGAGGCTCTGCAGGAGCACCTGAGTCATCCTGCCGTTATAGTGCCTGTGTTTGATCGTCATCTGATGCAGGGAGAGACGGGAGCTCAAGCAGTGGTGGATCTGCCTGGAGGTTTGAGCTTCACATTAGTAACATCTACCATGACAGGCCTATCGTACAAAGCTAGATATTTTTTGTCTAATCCTGTCTGTTTCTGAATATAGATTTCATGGATTATAATATTCTGGAATTGGACGCCTCCTTGTCCTGTCCCGGCCGCAGGGACGAGACATGTGCTCACTGGGATCACACCGTACAGCTGTACGTATGCTGCGATCGCACCAGTCCATACTGCAACATGGAGCTCGGGCGCTGGATAACAGCCTTCCGCAGGTACATGGTCATTCGCTTTAACTGAATTGTTGCTATTTTTTCAACATCATCATTGTGAACATTAGAAATTAGCCTCAAGGCCTATTCACAACAAGGATGTTAAAAATAATGATAGAGATTTAGTTTTAAATGTCATTCTATATTTAAAAGAATAGCAGAGTCCACACCACAACTATAATGATACTGGCACAGAGGAACCATATCATTGGAATGACTTTCAGAACCATTTTTCCAGCTGATGAATGCTCAAAACATTGACAGCCAATCAGAATCCACCTGCTTTAAAGAGCTTGAGCATTTAAGGTAGCAGATGACAAGCCTGCAGTTTGCACTTAAAGTATACAGAATGTCATTGTGCATTGGTGAGGACACTGATGTAGTTGTCTTTATAGTAATCGTTCTTGATGAGAACTGGCCTTTAGACAGTGTGTTACAGTTTGTTGCTGATGGTAGAAACTGTTTGTGACTTTCTTTACAGAGGCACAGGTCATTGGCTGACGGATGTGTCTCCTTTGATTCCCCTGCTAAATGACAAGAAATGTGTCTTCACCATGAAGACTGTGCCATGGGCCATGCCATGGATGACGTCTCTCAATCTACGCTTTAGTCACAGCAACCAGACAGGTCAGAACTAATTTTATTTATTTCTTAAGAAATTAACACTTTTATATAGCAAGGACACATTAAACGATCAAAAGTGACAGTAGAGACATTATAATATTGCAAAAGATTTCTGTTTCTACTGTATTTTGCAACTTTCTGTTCATCAAAGAATCCTAAAAACAAAACAGAAAGTATCAGTTTCCACAAAAATATGAAGCAGCACAACTGTTTTCAACATTGATAATAATCAGAAATGTTTCTTGAGCAGCAAATCAGCATATTAGAATGATTTCTGAAGGATCATGTGACACGGAAGACTGGAGTAATGATGCTGAATTTTTTTTTTTAAATGTTTACATAGAAAACTGTTTAAATTGTAATAATATTTCACAATATTACTGTTTGTACTGTATTTTTTGCTTTGATATTTTGTTATCTGTTGTGGCTATCAGGCGTTTTAGGCATTGATTACACTCTACTATATATGCAAATAATGCTTGAGTGTTTCAAAAAGCTTGTAAATATTGTGTAAATGATTTTTCATGTCACATATGTTTAGTTGTGTGTACGGAAAGTGTACAGAATTTGGGACCACCTGCGCTATTTGTATGACACACAGCGTTGCTGCCTATATAGTGCATTCTAAATTGATTACATGTGAAGTTCTGTTTCAGTAAAGATGCTGCTTTAGAAGGGATGCATGTACTGTAGGCAGTGGACACTAGAGTTTGAAAAATAACTTTTTTTTTTTTGCATAAACACCAAAATTTTCATGGAAAGAACATATCAGTGACTGATTTACTGCGTGCAGCTGTGAATGCTATTGCTCACCCACACGTGTTCTATTGAGTCATACTCAAAGGAACAATATGAGGTGTCTCTAGTTTTGGAAAAGAGAAGTGGAAAATCATCTACATGGTTAACACTACAGAAGGCTCTTCATTATCAAAATGGGTTGATATTACTCTTCTGAATAATTCCGCTTCATGTAACTTACAGAGAACTTCAAATCTGTTACTGACGCTTCCTGCACACTTATAGCTTGTAGTCAGCCTCAGTTTTACAATAAAATTTACGAGTTCTAAATCTATATAAACACTAGCTCTATTTTAGTGCACTTGCAGAACACCATAAATAAGCTTTTCTTGGAAGTGCATTTAGGGGCTTGGCTGTTTCCCAAAATGCATCAATGCAACTCCAGTTGCTGTAGTAATAAACCAAGTCAAACAGATTTTAGAGGGATGAGGACGTCTGTTATGGATGTTGACATGATCTGATGTTGTTTTCACAGGTAATTACTCAGACAGACTGTACCCTTTCAAGGTTATGTCACTCTTCCCTGGGGGGACGTTTGACAAGGACTATAACAGCAGATACCAAGAGATCAAGTTCAGTCCTCCAGCTTCAACAAAGAAGGTGATAAATCCAAACCTGTTATTATTGGTGAAATGGTAAAAATAATAGCATTTAAATAATCTAAAAGTCAGACTCCCAGTCAAAATAAGAATCCTGCTTCCGACATATTGGCCAGACAGAAAAACATAATATTTCATTTAAAACTGCCAAATATCAGACGATATATCAGCCTTGGTGACCAAATAATATAATAAATATAAATAAAAAGTCAAAATTTGTAATTAAATATGCTTTAAAATATAAATATAAATAATACTAATAATAACAATAGTAATGTAAAAAATTATAAAATCTTTTTTTAATGTTTTTATATTATTTTTTTATTTTAATACAAGTTGTTTATTTTGTAATGTATTTATTTGGATATTTCTGGATAAGTAAAAACTTTCCATGGATTGAATGTGTTTTTAAAAATCTTATTAATATGATAATATGATTTATTTTTATTTACTCTTTTATTTTTTTGCATATAACATTTATGTATAAGTAAAACCTTTCCATGAAATGAATGTGCGTTTTTACGTGTGTGCTGGAATAGTAGTAGTAAGTAACAATACTGCTAATACCAATAATAATACAAAAATTATAATAATATCTTTTTTAATATTTGTAATATTATTTTTGTATAATACTTCATTCATTCGTTCATTCTTATTCTTATTTATTTTAGCATGTAATTGAATTGAATGTGTTTTTTTGTGTGGCAGGTGGAGTTATATGCTGTTATCACGGCTCACGGGTCTGACGAGAACTTCTGCGGTGAATTTTGTGTGACGTCACATCATTTCCTGATCAACAGATCCGTCAATAACACCCTTGTGTTTGAGTCAGCTGGTTAGTAGCACCAGGGTGACAGCATTAGTGGACTTGATGACATTAATTAACACCCTCATGTTTGTGTCAGCTGGTCAGTGGGACCAGGGTGACAGGATGGGTGAACTAGATAACGTTTTAACATTTCATCAAAGAAATGTGAGCCAGCGAGTGAAACAGATGTGCATGTCCGTGCAGGATCACCTCTGGGCTGTGCCATGCGGGTATTTGAAGGAGCAGTGCCCAATGAACACGGGACCTGGTTGTACGGCCGTGCAGGCTGGTGCGACGGGCTCCAGGTGGATCCATGGAGGACCGACATCACTTCCCAGGTACAGCAAAACAGAATGACAAGGTCGTGGGACAGCAATGTTGCATACTACGTATACTGCATGTCCTGTGCAGCAATCAGTAGTAAAGCAATATTTTATTCTGACATACTCTCTTAAAAATACATTTCTTTACTGGCATTGATGATCCCATTAAGAGCTTTTAACAAACATGGAACCTTTCCATTGCACAAAATATCCTCTATAGTGGAAACAGGTTCTTCAGATTAGTTAAATATTCTTCACACTAAGAAAAAAAACTGTTTTGGGGAAACATAAATGGTTCTTCTAAACCCTCATTTGGAAGCGTTATTTTTAAGAATGTAGCCAGAAGCATGTCATTTCTTGATGCACCTTTAAAATTGTGTTTGTTTTTAGCTGCATGATGTGTTAATGATTTAAAAACATTTTGTTCCTCTCACAGCTGGACATGAGTGGAACCAATTCCGTCCTTTACTTTGGACTCTTTGAAGGACGCAATCCAGATCCAAAGACTAATCCGGGTTACATTATTATGTACTCCTTTCTAGTGTTTTATAAATAAATTCAGCAGAATTTTTTTTTTTTAATTCTCACTTGCATCTTTTTGACAGCGTTACTCCTCATTTTCCCACATTCAGAATCACTTGTTTTTTATTTGAATGATTTTGTCCATTTTTAGTATTCCCTCATGTTGCTCATTTTTGAAAAGTGTTTTTGTTTATAAATGCTATCTGACATGATTACAATTGATTTTAAAACAGTTGACATATGAGATTAGACAGTCAGAAACTGACAGTTCTTTTTCAAATAAATTGTGTCTTGAGAGATGCACGTCCGTCTCACTTTATTTGCATTACTAGCTGTGTTTACTAAATCACTGACTCTGTTACAAACCTAGTAAGCTGCATATTTAGGCAGCATTTTAAGGCATCTTAGGTGCTCTCAACACAAAGTCTGGTCCAAAAGGTAGGAATTATGATGTTTTCTAAGATACTGTATCATCTTTTCGCTCTCATTTGTGAAGAAAGAAATCTCATAATGCAATCCAAAGATCTCAGTAAAAATACTGAGAAGTATTTTTAAAACTAAATCCATTTGAGTTATGATGATGGCTTAGAAGGCAGCTTACTAGATTTTGGAACGTTGTTTCACACGGTGCTCTTTAGTAAAAACTGTCATCAGTCATTCTTCTAAAGTCTTGCCACTCTGTGTCTAAATGCTTTTATGAAGAGGTTTCATGTGAAGTTTTTTTCTGTGTGACAATTATGTGCAATTAGACAAATCTCCTATAGCTTCTTAACTTCAAATGGAAGGAGGACCAGCCAATCTTGATCTTCATTCTTGAGTGCTTTTCACTTTCAAGGAGCTTTAAGTCCCTGATTTTGAGGACCAATCCATTGTGACACATTATTGGAGTCACACAGAGATCATTCTTGCCCAGCTACACTAGTTTCTTCTCCAATTTTAGGTGATCTTCTATAAAACGAAGCATTATTACAGGTACTGTGTTCTGTTGAAATGCACTTCCTATATGATGGCTGCACACAATAGAACAGAACAGAAAATGTATGTTTTTGTCAAAATTTTGATTTTGTGAAATTCACTACATTGGGAACGATTATATTCTTGTTTTGAAGTAAAAAGAGCTTTTTTAATTGAATAACTCATGCATGAAGGTTAAGGTTTATGGAACCGCTATCAAGACAATTGAGGCCTGTGATGCCAGTTACAGCAAGTAAAAGTTGTATGTGGCGACTTCCAATAAAAAAGGTGTGGCTGATGGTTATCACAGAGTGTTGAGACAAACACCTGAACCTCAGCAGAGAGCAGTCGCTTTCTTTGATTCAAAATTTAAGACGTCATTTTAATTTGCTGAAAAATAAACCAAAATGTGACCTGAACTGCACCGATATGGTAAGTCAGATTTTTCTGTAACAGAATAATATATTCCTATTTTTTCAGTTATTTATGGTTATATTGCAGATATTTTCCTTTTGTTCAGGTGTCTCGGCACATATTTCTATTGTGTGGGATACTCCTTGGATTTGTCTTTGTTCAGCAACTCATGAGAGTTAGATTTGACCTACTAGCATATCCACATTACCTTTCCTCTCAAGCCAAGAGTCATGCATGGAAAAAGAATGGTATGTTCTTTATTACTTATCTCTTTTAATTGTCGTATTTTGCATAGTATTTGCAATATCAATCAAAAGTTTGGACAACCAATCTTAAATTTTTATTATTACAATTATTTTTCCTATGTGCTTATAGATTTAAAAAGATTTAAAAACATAATAAAAAAAAACGAATTTTTAATTTTGTAAAGAAATTAAATTCTGTGCGTGGTTAAAATTTGTAATATAATATAAAAAAAAGCATACTGTACTGTTCAAAAGTTTGGGGTCAGTAAAATGTTTTAATGTTTTTGAAAGAAGTCTCTTCTGTTCGCTAAGGCTGTGTTTATTTGATCAAAAATACAGTAAAAACAGTAATATTATTACTGAAAGATTATTAACATTTAAAATAACTGTTTTCTATTTAAATATCTATTAAAATGTCATTTATTTTTGATGCAAAGCTGAATTTTCAGCATCATTACTCCAGTCTTGAGTGTTACATGGTCCTCCAAAAATCATTTGCTGCTCAAAAAAATATTTCTCATAATTATCAGCGCAAAAACAGTTGTGCTGATTAATATTTATGTAGAATGAAATATATTTTTTCGCAGTTCTTTGAAAAACAATTGATTTGAAATAGATATTGAATGCATTTTTGCTGAATAAAAGTATTCATTTTCTTAAAAAAAAGAAAGAAAAATCTGTCTGACCTCAGATGTTTTGAATGGTGTACGTTCAATAAAGTGAAAGCCCAAACTTTTGACTGCTAGTGCATGTTTTGCTTTAATGTCGTAGATGAGCTGGCGCAGTCCCTGTTTTCCCGTGTGCGTGTGTTGTGCTGGATCATGACGAGGCCTGAAAATCTTTTGAAAAAGCTCCAGCATGTTCGTGCCACCTGGGCTAAACACTGTAACCAGGTTCTGTACATGAGCTCGCAGAGCTCTGACTTCCCCACCGTGGGGCTGAACGTCAGCGAGGGCCGATCGCAGCTGTACTGGAAGACCATCCGGGCCTTTCAGTACATCCATGCCCACCACCTCCAGCACGCCGACTGATTCCTCAAAGCCGACGACGACGCGTTTGTGGTAGTGGAAAACCTGAGATACCTGCTCTCCCACCATGACACAGAGAAACCCGTTTACTTCGGCCACAGGTTCCGGCTGTTCGTCCCTCAGGGTTACATGAGCGGAGGAGCCGGGTACGTTCTGAGCCGAGAGGCCCTCAGGAGATTTGTGCAAGGCTTCAGTACGGGACGCTGCCAGCATTTCAGCTCCGTGGAGGACATGGCCTTGGGCAGGTGCATGGAGACCATGGGAGTGAAGGCCGGGGATTCAAGAGATCCGAATCAACGGGAAACATTTAATCCCTTTAGACCGGAAAATCACCTCATTCCCCCGGAGAATGGAAAACAGGTCTTGGGCTACAGTTACTACAAACCCAGACGGGTGAGTGCCAGTTTCTCATTGAAAATATGTGTGGGTCAGTTAACCTTAAGCTCTGCACCTGGTTACTGTTGCTAAGACATTCAGTAGAAATGAACTGGAGATTTACATGAAGTTCACTTGAACAGGAATGAACTGGAGATTTACGTGGTGCATTTTGAGTTAAATTTGAAAAAAAAAAAAAAGCTTGATATTATAAGTATTATTAGCGTTATTATTATTTAGGTTGTGAGAAATTGCAAAACTTTAATCCCCCGTTTCTATACACAGTTATTATATTAACTAAAACTAAATTCATAAAATAAACATAAACTGCAATAAAAAATAAATACATTTTCAGCTGGTTGACAAATGCAATATTTCTTATTTTTATTTAGTTTAACTTGAAATATATTTAGTTTAATATATATATATATATATATATATATATATATATGTATATGTATTTATACAGTATATAATGATAAAAATGACAAAAACAACAAAATTCTTAAAAAGAAAACAGAAAATGTACAAATAAAAACTAATTCAAAATATTAACAAAAACTATATTAGTATCTCAATGATATTGAAATAACACTGATCAGAATCAAGTCCAATGTGTTGAATATTTAATGTAAAATTCAGTTTCAATCTACACAAACATACAGATACTTACATCAGAAAACATGTTTTATCCAGCTTGATAAAATCCCACCCTACATTTTATTCTTGTTGAATATACTGTTTCACTCAGAAATACATTATTTTACGGAAAATGGTTTGTATACATTGTTTCATGTTGAAATTGAAGTGTTTGACATAAAAGTCCTTTTGGTTTTTTTGATACAGCATAAACATAAAATGACTGATTTTTAAATGTAAATATATATTTTTTAAATTTTATTATTTTAACTATAATTTCAGTTAGTCAGAACTTCATTTTACAACGACAATCAAAACAAACGTTTTTCTGTTTTTTTTTCTGTTTCTTCGCTCAGCAGCATAATAGAGCAGTATATTCATGCTCGAATTTAAACATTAAAATAACTGTAAATATTAAAAATAAGAGTCATATATGTATATAGGAATTGTGTACATTATAGATTGACTTGTATATAATGACCCTTTTGCATGGTCTCAAAACATGATGCATCTGTTGTTTACTGATTTTTGTCTTTCTCCAGGGTCCTGACTGCTGTGCAGATTTTGTGATCTCGTTTCATTACATGCGGCCTGCAGACATGTACATGCTGGAGTATTTCACACATCACCTGCGACCATTCGGATACAAGTACAGATTCAACGCTAATCATGAACTAAACAGCACCAGTGAGCTTAAACTCAGTTAAAACCACAATACAAATACAACAGACAAATATAAAAAAAAACCTACAAAGATGTTTAATGTGACCAAAAACTAGCTTACATGAGAACATTTGATGGTAAAGGATTACAGACTGTTTTTCTGTTTGAATATTGGTTCATTTCCCTCATCAAGAAATAGTATTTTTGCTCAAAATAGTGTCTGAATATCAGTGCATTTTCTCAATTTTCAAATAAAAGCACTTGATATTTTCTATATAAATTTAGACATTTTATTGCGACTTAACCTTGTGTAAATACTTTTTGTGGCCACTATATATGCAAATAGATGCATTTGTAGATTGTTCAAGTTTAGTTTTTTTAAAATATTCACAGTAAAAAATGTTTATTATTTCAAATGTTGAATATTAAAAGCTTATGTATATTTAAATAATAAAGAGCCCTTTTAGTTTTGTCTTTTTTAGTGTCAGGTTCAGTGGTCTACTGATAAGACTTACATTTTCACACAGGATTTTCTGCAGGCCTGTTGAGTGTCAAACTGGTTTTTGTTGCCTTGGCAACCTCCAAACCAGAACTGAGCACATGAATTGGCTTTTGGATCAAAATACCATTTAACAACATACTCTCGACACGGACCGGGATCCAGAGGCTGTAGGCATCCCTCGTCTGACACAAGAGAGAGAAAATCGTATTTACAGGAAGTCAAAATTGCAGTTATTATTTGTATTGTATCAGTTTTGAGCAGCATTTACCTGCAGTAAAATCATCCTGTATGAGCAGCGGCGGCTCAGTCCCGTATTTGTCCTGTTTAGGCCGGTCCAAAGACGTGAGAGAGAAATCTGGGAGGAGGTTCAGCTCGTCTCTTTCCAAATATGGTGCTATAGTGGCGATAATGTCAGTGCCGTCTGCTTTGGGATCATAGTAGGGGAACAACTCTCCAGCTGCACCTGGCTGATTGATTTATTTGAATAATATTAAATATGTATATGTTCGTGAGTACATTGATAATAACAGTTGGAATGTTTTTTGTATACCAAAACAGTCCTGCATTTTGACAAAATACAAAATAATCCAAATATTTTAGTCTGTCTATTCATATGAATAAAAAAAAATTAGAAAAAAACCCCTTTAAAATAATAATAATAAATACAGAGCATTTTTATGTAATTTCAATTAAATAATTACTAGCATTTTCTCATTTAGATTTTAGATCAAATATTGCTTTTAGATACATGTTTTTAAAACTGAAGCAAGTGTCAGTCTCTAAATTCATATAAAATCATAACTGCATGTGTAATAATAATTAGAAAATAATTATATTTAAATAAATATCACACTGCAGAACTTTTTTTTGTTGTTGTTGACTATTTAAAATATGGCACCTCTAGCCTTATATAATAATGACAATGATGATGATAATAATAATAACAATTATTATTATTTATTTTTAAAATACAGTCTTGTTGACTGAAGAGTTTGTGAGTTTACCTTGGAGGTAGTGCTGAATATTGATCCATCAATGTTCTCACAGATCTCTTGAAGCAGTTTACTTTCCACTTCTAGACCACACAGACAGAAAACATGCATTTAATTAATGTGATCCTGTAGCTTAGGCAGGTCAAAGTCATGGGTTTACTGTATGTTTGTTAAATAAAAATAAATAAATTATTAAGGCATTTCATTTTAAACCATTGCTTCATACCAGTCATAATCCATAATCACGCTTCCTCCAGTGAAAAAGTCCATCTCCTGTTGTCCTCTCACATCAAAATCCACCAACATATTTGCTTTTTTGGACTGTTTTCATTTGTAAACGTTGCTTGATCTGTGCAGATTTCTCTCCTGATTCAGACAAGATGACTTTTTCACTGGAGAAAGCAGTATTATGAATAGAGGGCTGATATGTTAGCCAGAAGCAATGGTTTGAAGTTAAAACGTCTTCATGGATTTGTTTCTCATAAACACACAGCTTTTCAGGTTTTATCAGATGTTTGGACTCTCATTCTGACGGCACCCATTCACTGATGTGATGTAATGCTAAATTACTCCAAATCTTAATGAAGAAACTACGTCTTGGATGGCCTGAGAGTCATCAGCAAATTTTCATTTTTGGGTGAACTCTTCAGTACCTTAAATCTACAGAAATACTGCCACAAAACATGATTTCTATTTTCCTCTTGTTGCAACTATTTGTTCAATTCTCAGCAAATTTTCACGTGTAAATGCTGATACCTATATTAGGCCTTTTTTTGCAAATTAGCAAACATACCAGGAAGCATTCTGAAGTCCTCTATGGAAAACACGTGCTCTTCGGAGGGTGGCGATGCTATTGACTTCAGCTCCTGCTTAAAGTCATCATAGATGGGGTCGCTTTGATTCACCACTCCTATAACCAACATGGTGATATTGGCCGAATGGGCCTCTCTGACCGCATCCTCCAGCTTCACCGTGTCCCGATGATCTGTCTGGCCGTCCGTAATGACCACAGCCACTTTCTTCACACCGCGCCGAGCAAAGCGGAAGATCTCATTGGCCTTTCTGATGCCACTTCCTGTGTAAGTGCCCTCCCCAATGTAGGGCATCCTGCGCACGGCTGCTTTCACTTCATCACGACTTAAGCGCTCTTGTATGCTTGTGACCAGCAGGTTAATGTGGCTGTAGAGAACCACGCCGACACGCGTGACCTCCGGACTGACTGACACGCGGTCGATCAAGGTATTCACAAAGTCTTTAATGACCTCAAAGTTTTCTGGACCGACGCTCTCAGAGCTGTCAATCACAAACACCAGCTCCAGAGGCAGTACTCTGCATATCCGGCCACAACCTAAGAAATGAGAATAAATCATTTAGACCAAATCAGTTTTGGTGTGATTCGCCACAAAGCAATCAAATGTTGTAAACATATCTGCAATTTGAATACTTACCACAAATAGATCGGATTAAGCTGATTATTTCCTCTCTCTGCAAAATACATAAAAATCTTGTTACTGAAGTGCTCCATTTCTCTTTCACACTAGCTAGTAGTAGTGTTATTGTAGTATTAATTATATACTGTACTATGATTATGTTCATTTATAGAATTAGCTTTTAGGTTTTTATATTTTCTGTTTTCATTTTGATTTTAATTTAAGTTCGAGTAATATTGTTATTTGCTTAATAACCTTTAATCTATCATTACTTTATTAATTTTAGTACTTATTTCAACATTTCTTTTTTTATTTTGTTTTTCACCTAGGTATTTTGAATTATTTCAGCTTTATTTCAGTTAGCATATGTACAAAATGCTTTGTATGCCTTAGTTATCTTTAAATTATTTTTAGTTTTATTCTTTTACTACTTAAATTTATTTCAGTTAGTTAGTTTCTAATTTAAAGATTTATAATTTCTAATATATATACCAATATATACCATTATTTTTTTTTTATGTGTTAAAAACACACTGTAAAAAATGTTTTCTTTTTTTGTTGTTGTAAATAAAACTAAGATTATTGGAATGTGTTTAACAAGAAAATACTATTTCAGTCTTTTTATTTAAACAACAACAAAAAAAAATCCCATTTAAATCAATGCGTTGAAACAATTCAGAAATCGAAAATACTAGTAAATTTCACAAATAATTAGAAATAAATCATATACCAATTTGCAGATGACCAAAATGAGCAGTAAGCACTGTGTGGAATACTATATCCCATAATGCAATGCACTTTGACTATTTAGTCAAATCATTTTTATACAAAAATGGGATAATAATGCATGACCATTTAGTCAAATCATTTTTATACAAAAATGGGATAATAATGCATTTTTTTTAACTGGCATGAAGTCATGCAACAACAGCATAATACTTTTATTATTATTATTATTATTTTTATTTTTTTTTTTTGGCTCTAGAACAAATTACTGTGGTCCAAAATGAATTCTTTATTGACATCTGTGTACATACCGTGAGACCAGGTTCTCCTTTTGTTCCTGTATTACCCTGCGATTATAAAACACAATGTTCAGGTGTGTTAAATGTAGTTAAATAATGCAGTGATGTGTCTTAAGCAATGCTTGGAATTATCAGCTATCATAATGCTTAAAGATTAAAAAGCAAGTCTCGTGTGAATGAGGGATGATCAAATTTTCCCTCTCAGTTCTTCTCACCGGTGGTCCTGTAGATCCTGGGTCTCCCTGGCCTCCCCTGTCTCCTTTACGTCCTTGTGCTCCGGGTAACCCACGATCCCCCTAAAACAGAGTAGTTACATCAAAGGAGCTTTACACTGACAGTTTTGGTCATGTTTTCAAGTCTGACATGATGCAACATTTTTAATTGCATGTAAGTGTATATGCTGTAAGTTTATAAATCACCAGTTTTGTGGAAAATAGTGGCTAACATTTCATTTTGTGTTTGATGGAAGAAAGAAAGTCCTACAGGTATGGGATGACATGAGGGTGAGTAAATGTATCTGTGTGAAGGATTCCTTTAATGATAGCTGTACAACATATAAATGCATGCTAGTAGTGGGTATATGACTCTCCTCACCTTCTGTCCCGGCAGACCCTCTCCAGGAAACCCTCTTGGCCCCTGTAAACCCTGATATCCAGGATCACCCTGTACGAAAACCAAATACATGTGGATTAAACAGTTTGAGTATTTCACTGTTGTACATCATGCTGTAATGAGTTTCTGTGAAGCCTCAGATTCCTGTTACCTTTGGTCCTTGTATGCCCTCTCCTGGTAATCCTGGAGGACCAGCTGGACCAGTCTGACCAATGGAGCCCTGTAGACCACAAAAACACTTCAGAGCACAGCTAAATATATCTGCAAACACATATAATGACTCATTCAGCAGTGCATTATCTAATCATGGAGTGTTAATTATGATATGCATACATGTATTCTATATAGAACATTCATGTTTGAAATATATTTCCCACCTTTGGGCCCACTTGCCCAAGACCTGGTGCTCCAGCAGGCCCCGGGGAACCTGGAGGACCTCGATCCCCCTGTGACAGAACATAACAATTCATCAAATGCTTTAATAGAATGCTTTTTTAAAATAAAGATTCAAATGTTTACATTTTCTGAAGAAAATTGGTGGGAAGCAAGCACCTTACCTTTGGTCCAGGTAAACCTGTTCCCTCTGGCCCGGTCTCTCCTGTAAGACCTGGCAGACCTGGTGGCCCCTATTAATCACATGGGCGAAACATACAGTATACAGTGTAAATTATACTGTTGTATTCCCAGTTGGTATGTCAGATTAAACACAAACTGTATAGATGTAACATTTGCATGAATAATATTCTTTGTAATGATATTTACAGGTGGGCCGGGATAGCCTTCTCCCTTCAGCCCTGGAGGTCCAATGGGTCCTCGTAGCCCTATTTCACCCTAAAGACAGACAAAATGCATTATCTTAAAAAAAAACAACAATACAGGTTTCTGCTAGGGTGTCACTCGTACCTTCGGCCCTGCAATGCCTATCCCTGGTTCTCCAGCAAGACCTGGTGGACCGACCGGCCCTGGATCTCCCTACAGGACGATGAACATGGTATTGAGATCTCATGATCAATTACATACACATATAGCCCAAACAGTATTTAGACGTTTATGCCACATTAAGAATATATGAATGAATATTTGAAAAAAGTTGCAATGGAAGTAAATTGTCCTTCATTCAAGAGCAATGTAAAAAATAATGTGTTGGCTCAAAACTAACTAACTAAATAAATAAAAGAAACAGTTTGCATCATTTTTTACTTCTGATTAAATTGTTCAACCAACAAACTACAATGAGTTAGAAGAACTTAACAATTTGTAACATAAACTCATATTTTTGAGTTGATTATTAACCAGTTTATATGATTTTTTTCAGTCCAAATCCACAGCTATCATAGCACCTGCTAAATGTAACTTATTTAGCATATATTTTTAATGAACAAGTATGTTACTCATCACTGGCTTTAGTGTAGTCATTGCTAAGAGAGCCTATAGTGATTAGCTTCATGCGGTCTACTCTTCAGCACAATGGCAACCACAAAAACTTCAACATCACAGAAACTCTTTCAATTGTCAAAAATAACAGCATTAAACACTAACAGGGCTTTTCCTTCACTAAAAAACATATAAAATAATACTTAATTTGAACATTTATTCTCCATATATAGTCCTGTGCAAAACATACCCAATTTCCAAAGTTAACAAGACAATTTTATTGAGTTACTACAACTTCGGCGCTGGGGCTGCGACCTTGGCCTGGATGGGGTATTGGTGACTCTTGGGTGCTGTTTTGCTGGCGGCTGCATGGGGCGCTGCTGGGGATGCCTGTGCCGGCGGACGTAGGTTGCCAGCCTGGCGGCCGCACTGTTCCAGGGTTGGTCCGGGGGGGCTTGGGGTTCTGGGGGCGCTCTGCCTCCCGGTTGGGGTTACGGCTGGGCCTGGGGGGCTTGGGTCCTGGTTGGCGTGCCGCCGGGAGCA